>VZTD01004895.1:255092-300788 GCA_013397725.1 Rhagologus leucostigma
CAGCAGCACCGCGGCGGCCCCCCCGGCCGGGCCCGGCCCCTCAGCCCGGCGCAGGCCCCGCCGCCGCCGCCATGGCGCTGAAGATGGTGAAGGGCAGCATCGACCGCATGTTTGACAAGAACCTGCAGGACCTGGTGCGCGGCATCCGCAACCACAAGGAGGATGAGGTGAGGGGACCCTTCCCTGCGCTCCGGCCCGGGGGTGTCACTGCTGTCCGCTGGGTCCGTGTCTGGGAACGGGGTGTTGGTTTGGGAAGAGGGAAGCGGGAGTCACAACGAGGAAGGTGACGCTGGGGTGTGGGGCAGGAGGGACAGGCTGGGGGAGAGTACGAGAGTTAATAAGGGAGGGCCGTGCTTGGTGCTCACCTTCCCACTCAGTGTGTTGTTGTGGTGTTGAGATCCTTGATACACATACGGATATATATATGTGTACACGCACACGTATACATGAGTATTATAGAGGAATAATATAGAGGAATTCCTTCCTCTCGAGCCCTACAGTCGCGTGCTGTAGTCAACTATGTATTCTTCACCCTGAAGCTGTTATACAGGAGAACTAAGCTCCTATTTCAGCTTTCAGATTATTCATGCTGTGCATCTCTTGACTAAAATGTCCTTCTCCCAGAGCTTTTCTAGGCAGCAATCAGTTCTCTGTGTTGGCCTGTTATCCACTCTTGTGTGAGAAGCACGTGATCAGGAAATTAGTAGAGGTGAAATAATTAGTCATCAAGAACGTGTTATGTGAGACTCCACAGTGAAGCGTCACATGGTAATTGAGAAGTAACGGGCACCAAGGATGTCATTTATGTTCATCTTCAAGTAACTCCTGAAGCTTGAGAAGCTTTCTTATGTATGGCCTAACAGCTGGATTTTGCTGGTGTGTTGAGGGGTTGCTGTGGAATCAGTATGAGCTGTGAAAAGCATCTGGAAAAGTTGTAAGCGTGGAACTAAGTGAAGAACTTTACTAGGAAAACTGACCTTTATTGCTGGTGTTACAGGACTGAAACACAAAATACAACTTCCAAAATCTCTTTGAAGCCCCCTGTGCACAGTTCAAGGGATTGTTTGGTAGTGAGGATACCTGGGAAACTTCTGTTTTTCGCAGAATGACAGAATATGCTGAGTTGGAAGGGACCCATCAGGATCATCGAATCCAATGTATTTCAGCATATGTTAAATTTATGGTATTGGTTTGGTGGCAGAGGAAGGCAGGGCTTCTGTGCAGTGCCCTGCAAAATGTGGGAAACACCATGAATTTGTAACAGCGATTTTGTATGGAATTTATGGGTCTAATGTGTTCTGCCAGAGCTGGACCTGGTGAGCAGTATTCCTATGGAGCACTGCCCCCAGTGTGTTGTGCTGCTTTTAGTAAATCTGCTTTATTCCTTTGTGCATAGGACAGAAAGTGTTTCAGCAGCTGTCAAACCCCTGAGGATCCTCCTGGTGAAGGTCCAGGGCTTTGTGGCACCAGTTCTTTGAGAAGAATTGAATGTGCTTTCTAAAATAATTTCGTGACAAACAGCTTCATAAAGAACGTTGTGAGCCACACCAAGCTTGTTCCCAGTCTGTGACAAAAAATGGTTAAAATGTATTGGCTTTGGTGCCCTTGGAGTTAGGAATAAAACACTCCTTGGACAATTTTGTAGGGCTCTGTGTATTTGTAGGAAGCTGTGCACACTCTGGGATTCAGTGAGGTTGAAGCAATATGTCTTACAACAGCTGGGCTGCAGCATGATGGGATTTTAAACTCTCTGGTTTGGAGTACAAATGGTGAGATTTAAAAATAGGTAACTATAGGGATAATTCCTTTTTATATCCTCACAAGCACAGCAAAAGTTAAAACCCAAACCAGGATGTGTTCAGCTGATTAAGACATTGCACTGGTAAAATGTGTGTGTTTGGGAATCCTTCAAACATTTTTCTTAATTCCATAGAGTGGCTGCAAACGGATCAGGACTGTGCCTTTTCCTGGCTCGACTGGACAGAACTGTAAACCTGCTGTTGAGCTTTTGGGTGTGGATTCAGTGCTTCCCAGGCAGTGGCCAGGGACATTGGCTAATTTTCAGGTGATGTTACAAAATCAGAATGCTGTTTTAGAGGAAGTAGCTGCAAAAATTCTTCCTCTTTTCCCTACAGTGCTTCCATTGTTCATTGTACTGTTAAATGTTGCTTCAGTACTGTAGTTCAACCAACATTTTTGTGTCTCAAGATAAGTGTCTAAGCCTAGGACAGACACTCTATCCTATTCAGAAAAGCAAATTTGTTTAAAATAAACAGTGTGCTTTAGTGGGAAGGATATTGGCTGTTGGTGTCAGCTCAACAGGAGTTACTCCAGGAAGAGTTGTCTCTGGAAAGGAGCTACTGTGGTTGTTAAATAGCAGTGATATGAAAAGAAATGAAGGCAAGATTGTTGCTTTGACTTCTGATTTACTTGTGCTTTTTGCAGAAGGTTAGTTTATTTGTGTGTCTTAGGTTTTGGTTTTTGGAATTTAATCACGTGGAAAAATCTGCCATCACTTATTCCGTGTCTTTCTGGGCAGTCTCTCCTGGTAGATCTGAGATGGAAAGGTTTATTCCTTTCCACTTCTTAGGCAGGTACCACATGAGCATATCTGGTATTTCACAGCCTGTCGAGGCTGTGTTTGCAGTGTAGGATGTCAAGTGCTTGGCACCCCAGTTCACAGTGGGTTTCTCGGTGCAGCCCTTTGACAGCCCCACTGTGTTCTTGCTTGATGGGTTTGTGTTCTTCCTGTATTGCTGAGACCCTAAATCGGAGGCCTCATCTCTTTATTGATAAGTTTTGTGTGCTCCTCAGCTCGGTGGAGGAGCTGAGAGTGCTGGAGGCTGCCTGGCCCTCGAGCTCACAGCCTCTCTGCAACGTGTTAATTCCCTGTCAGAGGCATTTCCGTTGTCCTTCCTGCTCTGCATCCGAAGCTGACCCATTTATTTTGAGTTTAAAACACTGAAATTGAAGGGATGGACTTCTCTAAGGATGTGAGGTAAGAGACAGGAGGCGGTTAACACAGTCGCTGTTCTGTGCAGACTTGCTCTGTCCATTTCCCAGTGTTCTAGGGAATACTGGAGCTGCATCGTCCTTCTGCAGAGTAAGCGCTGTGTGCAAGGAATGAGGTGGCAGAACACCATTAGCTCCTTCCCAGGTTTGACACGTTGTGTTTATTTTCCAACAGATGCTTTAGTCCCTGTGGTGTTTCCCGGTGCCAGTTCAAAGCCAAACCTGCAAGAACAACTTATCCTACTGCGTTTTCCTGACTTTTCACTTCCAATACCTCATTCTCTCCCTTTCATTTGGAAAAGGAATGCTTTTGCTGATGAAAGTGGTGTTTTTCAGCAGTTATTAGGTGGTTTTGTATGCCATGGAGTAACTTCTCCTACTTTGTGCCTGCAGCTTCTGAATCTGCTCCACAGCATGCTCAGGAGAGGAATGGCTTGTACCATAGGCTGTTAAAAGTATACTGGATTTTTGCCAAGATATAATTTACCAGTTTGGACTATCTGTTCTCCTAAATGTGTAATAAGGGACAGGATAATTCTTTGGTGCTGTTTGGCCCTTGCACAGTGCTTTTCATTCACAGTTAAAAGTTTGTTTTTCCCAACAGGGAAGCTCCCGTCAGATGCTGATGTGAGATGTTCCTTTATAAAACTGAAATTATAAAGTAACAGAAACAGATGTTAATGAGTGTGCTTAGTCTCATTTAGACAGTAGCCCTCTGTTTCAGGTGTCTTTGATTTACGGCAAGACACTTAAAGGGAGAGAAGGGATTAAAAAAAGTCCTGTACGAAATATCTGTGCACTTCTCTTATAATGTGAGAAAATTGTCCCCCTTTTTTCTCAGAGACTCTGCTGTGTGTGCCAGGATTAGCCCTTCGTGTTTTTGGTAATTGATACTTTGAGGAAAAAGCATATTGAAAAATTCACATTTTCCTGTCTGTGGTGTTTGGTGATAAGTATCTCATTGCTGGTTTACACCTAAACTGTTTTGGAAGAGTGAAAGGAGCAATCAGTGCTGCCGGTTGGGAAAAATGATTAACTTCAGTTACTAATACAATGCTAAATGGGAGGAGCATTGTGTGTCGTGCTGTGAAATGTGTGATTTACTGTCAGCCTGGGCTTTCCAACCTGGCAGTGGCTTCTTGCTGCTTCATGAGTGTTACCTGAGGACAGGGGACTTTTATTGTTAAAAAAGCTTTTTTCCCCTAAATAAAGGGCTGTTGTGTTCCACTGCTGATTTCCAGCTTCTTCTCTGACGCATTTTCAGATGAAACAACGATGTGGGGAGTTTTGAGGAATCTTTTCACATCACAACACTCTTCTGGGCTCAGCCTGTCCTCAGCAAGGCTGAAGGCCTTCTAATGCTGTGGCTTCTGGTGGCTTGGCCTCAGCCACTGGTGCAGTATTAGTATTTGATGGTAAAGGATGTGGAATGGAACATAATCAGGGAATTTTGAGGAATGGTAAACAGCTTGTTGGTGCCTGAAAGAACAGACCAACTGCTGGGCAGTGCAGTTCATTGATGACAGACAGCTCTTTCAGGCACTGCTGCTCGATCGGTTACTGTGTGTCATATATGTGTTGATATCTTTGAAGGCAGCTCATTATTCCACCCACTTCCAAGTGGATCTAGAGTTGCTATTGTTAATTCTTTGCGTGTGTGAATCACTGGGAAAGACAAAGTCGGAAATAGGAACAATACACAAAGAGGGTTGGATAAGGACCTCACACCACTTGGTGAAAAACCAGTCTGGGACTGGCCTGCAAGGCCCAGTGTGACAGTGTCCTGCCTTACCTGCTGTGTCACGGAGACAAAGGGCCTGGAGCATGGAACACGAGCCAAGATGTGGGCTTGTTTTCCTATGATTACAGGCAGGAGCAGCTGAGGCTTTGCCTTAGTGCTGCCTTTCATTAGCTTCTTGCTTTCTCCTGTATTAAATATTACTTAATTGACTGTGGCATAAGTGGGGATAATAGCTTTGTTCCCAGTCCTGATCATTTTATGGCCGTCTCTGCTAAGGGTTTGAAACGCTCCAGACAGATCCGCACTGGCACGTGTGGAAGTAAAGATTGTGCTTAGGCAGGTCCAGGGGAGAGGAAGAGCTGTCTGGTACCTAAGAAATGGAGTGACCATACACTGTACCTTTAGTGAGGCCAGGGGAAAGACAGCCAGAAAAATCAAAGTAAAATATAGATACAAATTACATTTCTGCACTGTGATCAACTGCAGAGAGTTGTTCATTTGATGCTTTTTGATGCAGATCTTTGTCCCGGTGCTGAGTGCAGAAAATGGGGCTTTTTGTGATTTTGTGCCATCAGTGTCCGTGACAGTGACTGAAAACCTCTACCTCCACAGTATGGGTTAACGGATACATTTGTGTACAGACAGCACCTTTAGGTTTTTCACTTGGAAGTGTTCTTGGGAGTACGTCCCGTTCCTGGTGCCCTGGGAAGGGCAGCAGGGGCAGCATTACATGACAGGCATCCGAAAGAACCGAGTCATGGGACCAGTTACAAGGAAGCGTTTGTGTTCATTAGGTTATTAAAAACTGCTGATCATTCATGCTGAGAAATTGAAATGCTTCATCATCTAAGGGGGAGTCTGCTAAAATCCAGGTGTCAGGAAGCGTAAAGATATTTGAGTAGGGTAAAAGTTGCAGAAAATAACATGGTTAGTGGTAGTGTTAGTAGCTTAGAAAGGTGGTTGAGTGGGGTTTTTTTAAAATAAGAAGCAAACGTTCAGAGTAACTGAAATGAGTGAGCCCTGTTGAATCCTGAGAGTAACTGGGTATTAGGAATGTTTGGTTCCTACCAGCTCCCCCTCAGTCACTGCCCAGCAGTCTGAGCAGTCAGTTTGTAAACCCCATAGTTGAGTGCTGGTTTTTGTATTAGCTATTTCTTTTTTATTGTCATTTCCGTGATGACCTAGATGTTCAGACCTGACAGCTTCTGCTGAGAAATTCCTGTGTTGAAAGGTGTATAAATGGAGGTAGGTGTTGATGTGGAAATGCTGAAACTTTCTTCTGGTTGGCTCAATCTTCATGGCAAAGCTGTATAAAATATTTTGCCCCAAGTGTATCAGTGTGTTAGTCAGCTTCAGCCTTGAGAGTGGATGTTTGTTTAGTGTGAGTGGTGTGATTGTACAGCAGGGAGGAGGTGAACAAACTTACTTTAATTACACAAATATTTGTGCTGAATTTAAGAAGTCAGGAATGGCCGTGAACCGTCTTTTTCTTCATTGTCCTCCTTACCTTTCCATAACTGCAGAGTACTCACAGCTGTGCATGAATCAGTGTTAGAGCTTTGTAGTATTTTCAGTGTTACATTTTCATATGGTATTAATACATCATTAAGCATCTTTTTTTGGTTTCCCTCTGAACTACTTCCAGTCATCTGAATCTCAGCAACAATAGCTACTTTAGTTCCTTAGGAGGAAGTGACTGTTTCCTATGCATCCAACAAAGCACGTGCTTTACTGAAGCCTGCCTTTATCAGCTCCTGAAACTGTAGAGAGAGATGTCTGGAACAAGCAAGTTGAAAAATCTACTGTAAAAACACTCACATAGCTTTTTGCGTAGTAATGTAAAAATAAAACTTTGAGTACATCTTGTATTTGCAAGGATGAGCACTTTTATCTGACGCATCTCTCCAGGCTTAAAAGTTGTCTGCTCAGATATGGTTTAGACAGCACAGACCCCTGAGGATTGTTTAATTGCTGTGCAATTAAATTAACAAATACTGTGATCAGACTGGAGATGTGCTTATATTAAGGGACTGATCAGACTGGAGATAATTAAGGGACATCTCTAGACCCTTGCTGCTGGTGCCTGCTTACTGATTTACTGGCGTTTGGGGCTTGCTGATCTCTGCTTTCCTGATTCCCAAGATGCCAGCAGTGATCTTGGCCTTGCCCACCTGGGAGGGGGCCAGGATGCCTCGTGTAGATCCAGCTTCCTGCATCAGTGCCCTTCTGAGTGAAATCCTGAATTGTCTTTGGGTAAACCACCAAAGAGAAGCTGTCTGTGGGAGACTGCCAGAACACCCCAGTGCTTGGAGGGGTGCTGCAGGTGCTTGGAGTCACTTTGGAAAAGCAGCTGCAACTCTACAGCTGTTTCTTTCCTGAAACCCAATATTTGTGTTACAAACCTGTTCAGAAGATCCTCTGTGGTGCCTTGAGGGGCTGTAGTGGTTGGTGTGGGGTTGGGTATCTGCCCTGAATCAGTGCACACTACTGGCATAACATGTCTCTGAATTTTTAGAATAAGGTTCAAAGGTTTTAATTGATTTGTGAGTCACTTTAGGATGGATGAGTGCATGCATCGTGCTATATTTCAGTTGGTGTGTATAACTTCAGCAAACATTAACAAAAGAAAAAACTGTAAACTGACTTTGTGCATTCCTTCCTTGGTGTTGTTTGGCCAAGGAGTCTTGTGATCTCGCTGTGCTTGTACCAGACAAGGGGGCAGTGGGTAATGCATCATGTTTCTAATAAATGATATAGAAGTCTGCTGCAAATGAACCAGCAGAACCTTGTGCCTCCGGTGTTGTCACTCAGAACAGTATATTGGGCTGAGATACTAAGCCTACCTCAGGATGAGCAAGTAAATCCCTGGAAAGCTGGGTAGCAAGGGCAAACTAAGGCGTGTTAAAACATGTACAGCAATGCTGTACATTTATCAACAGCTGAGTGAAAGATAGGCTTGGCTTTATGAAAATGCCTTTCAGGTTTGTAACCTGTTTCCTGAGCTCTTTCTTGCAGCTGAGTGCCCTCTGCACCGCTGGACTTGGGCTGCTGCAAACTCATCAAGATGAACACTGTGCAACTTCCCACTCACTGCTGGTCCTCTGTTCTGCGCTCAGCTGCTTTGCCTGGTGTATGGTTTTGGTGAAGTTACTTGTGAGGAGCATGTGTGGGAGCATGTGCCTTGGAATTCTTTCTATCCAGCCATGGAGTAGCCTTAACAAAAGATCCTACTATTTATCTCAAATGGCTTTTTCTACAGTAGTTAAATAATAGAGTATTTTTATAGAAGTTAACATGTAATATGTTGATCTCTAATGCTGTGTCCAAGTCAGTAGAAAGCAGCACGTTTTGCTTTTTAATGCCCTTGTCTGTTACTTCAGTTGATTTATTCTGTACTGTCTAGTACAGTGTGTCCAGGTACTGCAAACACTAGAGGTGTGGATGTTCTCTGACTGGTTCAGGAGTGTTTGACACGAAGTGCTGCTTTGGGGGTTTGAGAGGAGCCTGGCAAGTGATACTTATTTCTTCCCAGCCTTCTTCCCAAGTCAGGAGCTGGCAGCTGATCTGTGCCGTGCTGGGAGTGGTGTCTGCTGCCTGAAGCACAAACAGATCTGAAAGTTCCTTCACCTCCACAAGGTGTCTGTGGTGTGACTGCCTTTGGTGTTGAGCATCATGGTCATGTTACAAAGTTCTGACAGTGGGCATCTTCCTCTCATGTGAGACCATCATGTGCTTGTGCTCAGCGTGATCTCACGGAGTTCGTCTCAAAGTCCTACCAAAAATTGATAAATGCTATAGTGCTTAAAAGAAAAGAAATGTTACATTTTGTGCTTATTTATTTTTATGTTCTAATTATTCCAAACTTTTCTGTTTCACCATGGTGTAGTTACACATTTATATCAGAAAATATCTTGCTCCTTGTGGCGTTCACTGTTAAAATTAAAACACTGTGTTTTAACCCTGGAAGCGCAAGAGAAATAGGAACTAATGTTCACTGGCATCTTGGTCTTTCATCTGGATGGAAGCACTTGGATGTTGCAGTGACAGGTTCGAATCTCAAATCAAGTGCATTTGGTTTGCTGGACTGTGACCCAAAGTGGTAGGAATGTGAGTTTGCCTTCTGTTGGGTTTGGAAGGTGGTTTATGGCTGAGATGAGAATACAGCTTCTTAAGGACTACTGGAAATGAGTAGTTTACATGTTTGAATTTAATGTAAAGGTTCTGCAGTGATCTCTGTCCCAATCTTAGTGTGTTCCTGTCAGCTAATGAAAGAAAGTACAGCATGGAGTACATTTCTTAGGAATATAATTGTTGTACAGATTAGTGACTTTTTTTAACTTCACATATTGCTTGAGAAAGATAATAGCCTTTTGTGACCATCTCTGAAATTGTCAGCAAACCCCAAGTTCTGTCTTGGCTTGGAATAAAGTTTTTCAGAGTTAAGTCAAAAAACCTGGCTGGGAAATGAAAAATCCTATGAAATTACATTTTTGGCTTCTTACCATGACCCACTCTCCCCTCCCTCCTTCCATTTCAAAGGGACTGTGTCTTTGATTCATGATTCATGATGCCTTCTTTCTTATTTTAGCCACTCACATTTGTTTAAATGCACATATTTTCTAGGTGAGATCTTGGAATTCTTGAGGAATTTGGGCTTGTTTTAAAAAACAGCTTGTGTATCTTGTTAATGAATATAAAATGTTCGAGCATTTCTTTGGTGACATACATTGAGAAATGCAGTTGTGACTGTGCTGTTCTCACAGCTTTGTTGAGTACTCGCTGCTCACATCTGCAGGCTGCACTTGGGTTTTAGCTGGGCTGCTCCGGGCGTGTTCCTGTAATCCTCCTTCGGAGACAGAACAGTTACCAGAGTGGTTGCTATAGCATTTCATTAAGAGCCTTTTCCACCGAGGCAGGGAAGGCTCCTTTCCTACTTGGCAGCCTAGCAGGAGTAAAAGAGAGCCTCTCAGCTCCTTGCCGGCTGCTCTCAGAGCCTTCAGCTCTGCTGCTGGCAGGCAGCTCTGCCCCTCTCCCATCCTTCCTCCCGAGAGGGTTCCTGTGCCTCATGGCTCTGCCTGTCCTCCCCACGCTCTGCGTGAGGGGCTGCCTGAGCATTGCCTGGCTCCCGCAGAGCTGTCAGGCTGGGCATGTCCACAGGTCTGTAGATGTTGGGGGTTTAGAAATGCTCCTCAGTCAACTGGCCAGAATGTGTGAGCCATCAACACAAAAGTGCAAATTATGCTGTCATAGAACTAGTAAGGAATTAATAGCTAAGAAATATATTGATATTGTAATGGATACTGTGAGCATAAATGAACTCTCAGCACTGCTGAGGCCCCATCTTGAATCCTGGGGTCGGTTTTGGGCCCCTCATGATAAAAAGACATTGAAGGGCTGGAGCCCATCCAGAGCAGGGACTGGAGCACAAGTGTGATGAGGAGCAGCTGAGGGAACTGAGGGGGCTCAGCCTGGAGAAAAGGAGGCTCAGGGGGGACGTTCTGGCTCTGCACAACTCCCTGACAGGAGGGGGCAGCTGGGAGGGGTCAGGGAACAGGGACAGGACAGGAGGAAACGGCTTTAAGTTGTGCCACAGAAGGTTTAGATTGGATATTGGGAAAAATTGCTTCATAGGAAGGGTGGCCAGGCATTGGAAGGGGCTGCCCAGGGCAGTGTCAGAGTCACCATCCCTGGAAGTGCTCAAGAAAACATGTGGGTGTGGCATTTAGGGACATGTTTTAGTGATGAACATGGCAGTGCTGGATTAACAACTGTTGAACTTGTTGATCCTAGAGGGCTTTTCCAACCTTAATGATTCTGTGATTCATGGGACCTCAGAAGCATTTAAGGAAAAACTGAGCTAGTTATATCCTGGGAAATATTTATTTTTAATTACCACACTAGGAAATTCGTTTATTAGAAGGATTTATGCAAAAACATAATTGGTGCTGGGCAAGATATCCAGATTTTTTGCTGTGTCAGTGTGTAAATGTGGGCGGGGGGGTTCTTCCACATATTTAGGCCTCACTGAGTGGCTACAATTTTTTTCATTGCATCAAGTGGTTGTTCTCCCTTTTTCTGTCTGGTCTGACCCCGCTGAGCAGCTCGTGGGCTGCAGTAGAGGCTGTGGATATCGGGCAGCAGGAAGTGCTTTGGTGCAGGTCCTGTCCGGTGCTGTGCCGAGGTCAGCGCTTCCACGAGCCAGAGCCTCGCTAGGGATCCGCTCCCGCCTACGTGTTCCCTCCCAGTTCTGTGGGTGTTAAATGTGGCAGTGAATCCAGCCGGGTGTGGTGCTTGACTTTCAGATTTAAGTGGGAGACTGAATAGATCAGTTTTCCTCATATTGCTCATTCACGGCAGTGCTGCTCCACAGGATTAACAAAAAGTTAATACCTGCTGATCCTGTAAAGCTTTCTATATATAGAGCCTGCAATTCCTTGGAGTGTTTTGGGATTTGAAGTACAGTTGTTCTGGAAGGACTTCTTTCTGCGCTCTCTAATCCCTTTTTTTCAGTTTCAGATCTGATTGTGAGTTCTGTAATATGCTTTTCCAGAAGTTGGACTGACTGGTAGGCAGGGATTTGCCTGCGGGATGTTGGGGCTGGTGACTCTGGAGCCTGTGCTCAGCTGTGCCCTTCTGGGCACTACTGAACTTCCCTGTACTCTGTTTTTCCCCCCTCCTGCTCACACAGTGAGTTGTGTTCAATTCTGAAGAGTTTGCCAGGAAGCTTAAGCTAATGTTTGAATAGTTTGGGGATGGATGCAGTGGGGAATAAGTGAGGCTTTGTGGTTATGGATGTAAAGACTGAGAACCCGCGTGTCAGTGTTCTGCCTTGAGAACCAGCGCTGGCCTCGCTGCCCAGGATGTGGCAACAAGATACACACGTGGAGGATTCTGTGACACTGTTCCAGCGTGCTCTTCTGTGGGCATAAAATATTCAAGGCCAAGTACAATATATTTGTGGATCAGTTGCATGTTGTGTAAGTCACTCTTTCAGCATCTTTGATGAAGTATTTGTTTTCTACTCTCAGAAAGTTTTTTTTAGTTTATACTCAAGAGTTTAAACTTCCCATGCGAGTTGTCTGGACCTGAATCACTCTCAGGTGAAGGGTTTAGAATCCCAAATCTGCTTCTGGGTAAAGTCACCTGGACACTACGTTTTTAAGTGTTTGGGGGTGATGCCATCTCCAGTTTTGGTAGATGTGATCCACTCACCTGTATCCAGGAGAACAGATGGGATCTGTGTAGAGGAAAGGGTGGTTTGGTGTTTACAGTGCCCTCCCTTAACATGAAAATTCCCCCTGTAAGGATAGTATTTCTATCCCAAACACAGGCATTTAGGAATATCTTAAATTCCTTCAAGTTCCTTCATTTGCCTGCTAAACACCCCCAGCTCTCCCAGCCTGGCTCCAGAGCAGAGGGGCTCCAGCCCTGGGAGCAGCTCCGTGGCCTCCTCTGGACTGGCTGCAGCAGCTCCACGTCCTCCAGCTGAGCGGGGCAGAGGGGCAGAATCCTCCCTCCCCTGCTGCCCACGCTGGGGGCTCAGCCCAGCACAGGGGGGGTTTCTGGGGTCAGTGCCCATGGCCGGGGCAGGCTGAGCCTCTCGCCCACCCACAGCCCCAAGTCCTTCTCCCCAGGGCTGATCTCCATCCATTCTCCACCCACTGTTTCTAGCAGCAAACTTCTTTGACTTGAATAATGAGTGTCACTCCAGGACATTTGTAAAAGACTAAAAAATGACTGCATTAATACTCAAAAATTAGTGTAAAGGGGAAAAAATGTTAATTAAAGGCAGGCCAGTAGACTTCTATGCTGAAAATATCTTTTTGGTGGAAGGTGGTGGTATTCAGGCAGGGATTAGGTAATCAGATTCTGACCTGGTTCCTCTGGCAGTTAGGAATGTGAAATACCCTGGTGCATGCGTGGCTTTGCAAAGAGAGATTATTTCTTTGCACTTAAATTTTCATGTTTCCTGTAGCAGATGCCTTCAGTACTTAAATAATAATTAATTGTGAACTGGAAGAATCTTTGGCTGAGCTAACCCTGCTTAAAAAGTGAAATCTTTACAGATATTTTTAAATCACATATTTGCCACATCCTTCCCGCAAGCACAGATGTGATTGCTTGGAAAGATGTGAAGCACCAATATTTAAATGTAAACATTGTGACATTTGGCTCTTCGAATTGCTGAGAAATTCATACAAATAACTGTTATTTATCAAAATGTGTAAATGGCAAAAGGGCTCATGTAAGTTTAGAACCAGAGAGGGCGTTCATGACTTTCCATGGGACTTTCCGTGGCTTGGGGGATATAGGAAGCACCTCTGTCCCATCCGAGCCTTATGCCCCATCCCTTCAGGCACAGGGACTGTTGTGGGTGCACACCCACAGTGTCATCACTGGCACCGTGTCCAAAAGCGGGGTAGCTCAGCCTGTTTTCATCAGTCACCTTTCATTTGTGGGCTGTTAACAGTGTTTGACAGTTTCTTCTTGTCACGTAGTGAGCGGGTGTTCTCTGACATCCTTCTGGGGGAAGTGAGCCTTCTAGCAATGGTGAACTCTGGTTTTGTTCAGACCTCTGCCTACTCAGTCTCCATTGAACAACTTCATTTTTGCGTATTTTTGAATCTAGAGCTCTGGCATGAGTGGTGTAATTGTGAGGGAGAGGCAGAAGGGAAACATCAAACACCAAAGAAACATCTCTTACTTTTGGTTTTGAGACAGAATTGTGGTGGTTCTTTTCAATAAGTATTTTTGTCAGAATTAAGTGCTTGCTAAATAGTGTGTGTGTGAGATTTGGTGCTTGCAAATGCTGAGTTCTGCTGCTTCTCCCCACCAACATGCTGGAAATCTTGAGAAACTGGTAAAGGAGCTCAGATTTTTGTTTGTTTTCCTCAGGCGAAATACATCTCACAGTGCATCGATGAGATCAAGCAGGAGCTGAAGCAGGACAACATCGCAGTGAAGGCGAACGCAGTCTGCAAACTGACCTATGTAAGTGCCTTGCTGGGATCCCATGGAATGGCAGCTGGATTTTGTTCTTTCCTGCTGATTTGGAGCCAGCCTTGGGTCTGGGTGCCTGCTCTCCTTAGACTGCTCTAAGTGCAGGCTGTGGGGACAACACTCCCCCAGCTCTGACATCAGAGGCTGCACGTCCCTGCTCTGTTCGGTACAATTGGATTTTACTGTGATGGATCAGGAAGTGAATCTTGTTTAAAACAAACCATTTAAAAGAAGTAGTTTTCAACGGGATTGGTTCTTATGACATAATGACATGAGCACTTGAAACTGGGTTTGTTTCTCTTTGCTCAGTCCTTTGTTGACAGGGAGAAGACAGAAATATTGGTAAAGAATTCGTGGTTCTGTTATGGTTTTCATTTAAAAAAAAAAGGCATGAAGCAAATTCTTCACACCAATGCTTATATAACTGCGTATCACAGAATCACAGAATGATTTGGATTCAAAGGGACCTTAAAGCCCCTCCAGTGCCCCCCCTGCCATGGGCAGGGACACCTTCCACTGTCCCAGGTTGCTCCAAGCCCCATCCAGCCTGGCCTTGGACACTGCCAGGGATCCAGGGGCAGCCACAGCTGCTCTGGGCAACCTGGAACTAATGCAAACTGTTTAAAACTTGTGATGTCTTTCACTTACTGTGAGTGGTACAGAATGTAACATTACTCATAAACCTGAGATGTCTTATAGTATTATTTTCAGACTCCTGTTGCATCTTCAATTTTGGGAGGTGTCTTGACCTATTTTCTTAAACTTCTGGAATAAGAGACTCATGTTGGCTTTTCTGCTCACAGTTACAGATGCTGGGCTACGACATCAGTTGGGCTGCTTTCAACATTATTGAAGTCATGAGTGCTTCCAAGTTTACATTCAAGGTGAGTTCTCTGTAAATGCACCTGTCCTGGCCAAGCTGTCAGACATCTTTTGTGAAAAGCCAGGGTATTTTTATGTGAAGACCACCTGAGATTCATAGTACCAGGCATTTTTTATTTTGTAATAGCTTTATAATTTTTCTTGAAAGATTTGTTTCATGTTTTGTTGCAGACCTTTTACACCAAACAGGGCGGAATGTTACTTCCTAGGGAATGGTTTCAAAATGGGGCTTTGTACCTGAACTCAGGAGTCAACACAGGCAAAATAAATGTAGTAGACAATCCTACCTTATTTCTGCAGCTTCGTGGTCAGTGAACTGTGTTGTAACAAAATAGAGAAGGTGAAGGTGGTTTTATTATCCCTAAGACAGATAAATTATCAGTAGAAACATTGCTTGTCTGAAATTATTCTTTCCTGATATAAACCCCCTTTTCTAGAGAACTCTGTCGTGCCTCTTCTGTTACACAAGCCTAATCGTTCATCTTCTTAATAAGATCAGTAAAGCCACCAGTTGTTTTCCATCTAAATATTGTCTAAATTGACTTCAAAAACGAAACTTGTTTTCCTCCTTGCCTTTTCCCAGCGCATTGGTTACCTGGCTGCCTCCCAGTGCTTTCATGAAGGGACTGATGTAATTATGTTGACGACTAATCAGATCCGAAAGGTAAATGTTCAGTTCTTCATTTTTTCTTGCACTCTCTCCCTACTTGTACTTTCACATCTGTACTGGGTATTTCTCTTTTAGGAATATAGAGGTGTTTAAGTAGAATTCTTGATTTGCAGTCTCGCGTCATTCCACAAGATGAGGGATTAATGAAGTACTCAGGAGCTGTGCACAGCCCTCCGTGGTGCTGTCTCATACCAGTTCTGTGTTTGTTCAGCACAGAGAATGGTGACAGAAATAACTGTGCTGGTGTCTAGGCAGTGCTTATAAGAATGTAACAGGCAGGAAAAATGTCCCCATTCCAGAAGTAAAATGAGTGGTCACATGGCTCCACAACATTTCTACTTGAGGGCTCTTTTTGTCTGTAATTCCGGATCAGACTTTGACTTCTCTGGTAGAATTGGGTGTAAAAATGGTGAAGAGTGTATGGAATGCTCTGTATTTGTGTACCCAAGTGTGTTGTGTTCATTTTCACAGAGCTCGATCACTTAGAGTTACTGAGTTGCAGCATAGTTTTCCCATTCTTGAAGTTACAGATATTTTTTTAAAGCTCTTAACTTTCCTTTTTTAAGTATCACTGCTTTAAAACTTGACTGATCCGGTACAAGATGTGCCTACATTTTTACTATCTGAGGAACCAAAATGTCTTTTCCTTGCTTGAAAAAGATCAGTGGGATGTTATCTGGTATCTTCCCTAAAGGACTAGTGCTTTTCACTTTATCTTTTGAACTATTCTGTGCTGAATATGAATATCTATTGTCTTTATTATGGACACTTTTTTTACTGAATTTCAGTCACTTACTGGCTACTTCCACTTTGTGCCCAAGTTTTTACTTAAAAGCATCTTTATGCCTTTTCATGTCTCATTGATCAACAACTTGAGATTTTAAGGGTTTATCAGTTCTCAGAATACATTAAAGCCGGGATGAATTGCAGTTTTTTGCTCCTTAAGGAGTAGATTTCATTATTCTTAAAGTAGACTAATTTCCCACCACCTGCAGCAGGTTTTTAAGTGAGATGCAAATGGCACAGAACCCCGAAGGCCTGACTATGTTTATCTCTCCTGAAGCAGCTTCAGTGTCCACGTGAACCTGGACTCTTAATTCAGTCCGTGTGGGAATGCTCTGTGCAGCTTCTTCATGTTTTTGTTTCCTCATAAGTACAATTGTTAGTCTATACTTGAACATACTCAGAGATTAATTTTGCTATGGTTAAGTGTCTGAAGCTTAGAAAGACTTGAAAGACTCTGGAGGGCTGGGTAGGACCCTGACTACAAATAGATCCAAGGAAACTTGACCAGTAAATGTGTTCCACACACATAACTTGTGTCCTGTTTCATGGACTGGAAGTTGTGGTGCTGCCAGCAGCTCAGAGGAAAAATAATCTCATTTCTCTACTAGATTAAGGTGGGACACCACTCACCAAGAGTGCTTGTTCCCAGTGAAGTTGATGGCACTTGGAATTGGACTTAGCAGGGTTAGTGTTTAATACCAGTTTTTTAGGACTTTTAAATATATTTGTTATCCTGTAATGAGTGTTTAAAAACTGCTTCCATTCCTGAAACACCACCAAGGTGTGATCTCTCTAATTGCTTTTATGTTGCAGTCATCCATCTCTTGTTTGATTATGGTTCCTCATGCCCTTTATTAAACCCCAGGCTGGCTGTATTTTAGCAGGTGTTAGTAGTTGATATATAAATATTCCCACGAAGCAGAAGCTCTGCTTAATTTATGTCAAATGAATAAAATTAGTCTGAGGAAGCTGTTTCTTGACTCCTGTGTGATCTTAAATTTTTGAGCCTGTTTCTCTTTTTTTAGGATCTGAGTAGCCCTAACCAGTATGATACTGGAGTTGCACTGACTGGCTTGTCCTGTTTTGTTACTCCAGATCTTGCCAGAGACTTGGCAAATGACATCATGACATTGGTGAGTTGATAAGGTTGAAATAACTTTACCCTGTAATTATAGAATGTTAAGTTATTCAAATCTGGTAAATATCTTAAATTTAGAGCTGATACATGTGAAAACTGCTGCTTCATTCTTGTGGGGGTTCTGGGGAGCTTTTACAGACCTTAGTTACACCAAGAGGATCACTTTGAAATATATTCATTAGTTTTGGTGATAAACAGCAGTATTTTGCTCTTGCCTCAAAGCTGAGTTTTCAAAAAGTAGTTGAGTCTCCCAGGAAGAGCTTTGGAGACCGGAGTGTGAGCACAGGAGCTCTGGAAACAGATCTGCTCAGAGCCTGACTGCAGTTGTTTCGTTAACAGATGTCTCACACAAAGCCTTACATCAGGAAGAAGGCAGTGTTAATCATGTACAAAGTTTTTTTGAAGTACCCAGAGTCCCTCCGTCCTGCATTTCCTCGCCTTAAAGAGAAACTTGAAGATCCAGATCCCGGTGAGTGGATTTTAGTGAATTCCTTCTGCTCCCACGCATGGAGGTCCATGTGCTTGTAGAGCTTGTGGAGAAAAGAATCCATGAAAAATGCTGTAATCAACTTTTGGACATTGACTTACCTGTTTCAGGGTGGGTGAGCATAGGAGAGTTTTTTGCAATTGTGCCATATTAAACATATATTCTTTAAAATGTCCATTTCTTCAAACCCAAAGCTACTGAAAATGTATCGGTGGGTTAAACCTTAATAGACAAAGCAGCTTCTAGTTTCCTGACTTGTTGCTTACTAAACTTGGCTATTGAAAATATTTCAGTTGATTTCAGGGTTTGGAGTTCTGTTTTTGTTATTTCCTGTGCTTTTTTAGCAAGCTGCAGCTATTGACTTGCAGTGGACACACTTAAAATGATTTAACATCCCTTAGTGTATTTTTAATTTATTTGGATCCAGACTGCTCTTTAGGCCCCTCAGTACTGTGTCAGCACAGGAATTTGCAATTGCTCTGTATCATATTCACATTTTTACTCAGTCTTCAGGAGGTGCTGGTGTTCTCTCACTGCACCAAAACACTTGTTTTAGGAATTCTGTGAGATGTGTATCTGTGATCTCCACTTGATTTATATCTGCATTTACAGGGGGAAATTTAATTGCATTTCTTGGACTATTTTATTGTGGGCATGGAATATTTATCTTCCAGGGCCAGTGTTATTAAAGCAAGCAAAACACACACATCCCTCACCTGCAGAGAGAGGAAGAAAATCCCTGTTAGGCTTTATGGAGAGACGGATTGCTCTCTGCTAGGACACCCAGCCTGTCTAGACTAAAACATTCCAAACTGATGACAATCCATGTAGAGACTGAGCAATGGGAAGGGAGTGAACATGTCCAGTCATATTGTTTAAGAAATTGGTTTTTTTTGTTTTGTATTTAAGCATGTTTAAATAATACATGTTAGAGAAGTCAAGAGTGCTTGGAAACTTTCTGGTGGGTGATTATTGATTGTGTTGTCTGTGTCCCATGACCAGCTCCTCACAGTCCAGGGCAGGGATGTGGCAGTGTCCTGTTTTTTCTCAGGCTGGACCCAAAGCAGATACCTGGCTTGCTGCTGTATTAGAAAACAGCCAGAATTAAATAAAACCCTTTCTGAGTTTGCTTTTGCATCCTTGTATTTACTTCGCTGCCTCGGGGTTGGGAATGAGGCCAAACCATTGGACACACAGGTCTGAAGCTTCAGCTGCTTTTGCTATGGGGTTTCTGCACCAGAAACTTCAATTACAGTGAAGGCATTGATGGGATTTGTGCTTTTCCAACTTGTTTTCCCCAGGTGTGCAGTCTGCTGCAGTAAATGTTATTTGTGAGCTGGCTCGACGCAATCCCAAAAATTACCTTTCCCTTGCTCCGCTCTTCTTCAAGTTGATGACATCATCAACCAATAATTGGGTTCTCATTAAAATTATAAAACTGGCAAGTATTCTGCTTTTTGTTTACAGGATTAGGGTTCTCTTTAAATTACCTTGGGTGTGAAAATGGGTTTCTTGCTGGGAGGCATAGTTACCATTCAATCTGAATAAAAAGAAACCAGGAATATCTTCTAATGTTTGTGAATGTAACCAAAGAGAAAAATATGTTACTATAGCTTGGTTTAAATACAGTGAGCTGTAATTTACATGATGTTTTGAAGCTGCTGAAAAGCAGCTATTAACTCACTTTTCTTCTCTTTGAATAGTTCGGTGCTCTTACCCCATTAGAACCAAGACTGGGAAAGAAACTGATTGAGCCCCTGACCAACCTCATCCACAGGTATGTGTGACAGACCCTGCCTCGTTCAGTCAGGGCTGGGGAAGGACCTGGTGGATGGGTCAGTAGCTGGGGTGGGGATGAATTTTTTAACTTTTTCTTGACTTTTAGTGTATTAGCTTCAAGTATCAAAAGATAATCTCACATCAGGATTGTTTCTGAAATACCTGAGGTAAAATACCTTAAAGGAAACTCTCTGGGTTTCTGACTGTCAGCATGAATTCCTCCAATGGATGCATGAAAATTGGAGCAATTTGCTTTCCTTTCACTGCATTTCAAGTCAGAGATTACTGTGGAGGATGTATAAAAACTCTGGCTTTAAAAAGGCTCAGCTGTGTATTTGCTTCTGCTGTTCACCTTGCATTTGATTCCTGACTTTTGGGAGTGCCTTACCCACCAAAGCAGTGTGACAAGGAATATATTAAAGCCTTTTCTCATGCATTTGGCAGCTCAGATGTATTTTGAAAGAGGTTCTTATAATATATATGTTCTAAATGCAGATTAAATTAAGTTGAAGATATTTCCTTGTCCCTTGTTAATGCTGGTTTGTGGTGGTTTAGTGGTTCTAATTCTGAACTGAAATCAGGAAATAGATGCCTTGGTGGGAATACGTGGATTCTCCTAGTTATGAAGAGGAAGTGTGATCTTATGCCGGAATTGTTGAGTGAAAAAGTTTTTCTTTTCACGTGACAGCAAGGTTTTAAACAGATATCTGTGTAGCCTGGAGAGCAGCTCTAGCCAGGTGATTTCTGTCCATCCTCTTATTTATTTGAGGCAGGCTCAGAGCAGACCAGCATCCAGATACCTCCGGGGAGTTGCCAGCAGTAACAAATAGATACAATCCACCAGAAAACACAGGAAGATGGACAATCCTACCTCCTCTTCCCACCTCCTACTTCAGTAATTCATAGCTGTGAAGACTGGATCTTCTTTGGCCTGGTCTCCATTCAGTCATTTTGGGTCTCATAATGAGTGACAGCACTCTGAGCTGTCCCACCAAGTGCCCAGGGAGCAGAAGTGTTGGTCTTGGTTCTCAGCATCCCAGAGTGACCTTCAGGGCATTGCTCTGTTGCTGCCTCTGGAGCTGTGCTCCTTCCCTGTGTACCCTGCACTTGGAGCCTGCTCCTTTGGGGATTGGGAGGTTCCCTGTTTCCCTCTTGTAGAGATCAGGCTCTGTGAGGACCTCTGCAGTCCTCAGAACTGCACTCTCTGTGTGTTCAGCTGGCAAAAGCAGCCTTGAATTTGGGTTTCTGGGGAAATCAGACGTTGGAAATGAGTTACTGACTTCCAGGGATGGGAAGTGTGTTCCTCCATCCCAAGCCTCTGCTGCTGGGGCATGACTCACTCGCTTGGAGAGAGACTCGAGCTTCTCCATCTGCCTTATTGTGAATTTTGACCTTGGGCAGAGGATTTAATTTGATTCTTGGACAAGATTGCTTCAGTGTTCTGTGACTGGTGCTGGAGTTTGAGTAACCACTTCCTTCCTCATTCCTTGTGTCACAGTGCTCTTACTTGCTGCTTTTCCAGGAAGATTTTTTGGTTTTGAAACATTTGTTTAAAAATTCCTCCCCCCAACAGTTTTTAAGTGAGAATAATTTCATCTGCTTGAAGGGATATGGAGCAGAATATTGACAATTTTTTGTGAAGTTCAAGGTGCTAACTAGCTCTAAGATACTGCTGACAACTCTTCAAAATGTGCTGGTTTATTCCTTATTTAATATACTTGATTTCTGTTTCAGCACCTCAGCCATGTCTCTCTTATATGAATGTGTGAACACAGTAATAGCAGGTGAGAACTGAAACTTGGAACCTAGAAAAAAAACGTGATGAGCTTTGTCATCAGCTAACACCATCTGTAAACCTTTTTTCTTTAACTTAATGGATTTTATAATAGAAAAAGTCTCCTGGCAAACTTTGTGTCACTGTGGGGCTGAAATCCTTTGTTGTCAGTGGGTGAGGCGCAGTCACTACAGCTGTGTTGTGTTTGCTGAAGGCTGAAACCAAGTACAGACAATGAGATTATTTATATACAAGCTCCTAAATGTTGCTACAACTACGAAATTTACCAGCAGCAATAGAATTAAAACAAGAGTGCTGTCTCTTTGCCAAGTTTTCTTATGTGATGATGGATCAGACTTTTTTTTTTTTTTATTTTGCAACTTTGCAGCTTAAAAATGGGGTGTAATTCCTTAGAGGAGGCAGTTGGAATTACTGATTGGCAGTTTCAGTTTCTGGGGAAGGGGTATGTACTCCATAACTGGGAGGGTGAGAGAAAACAAAGGCGAAAAGGGATAACACAATATTGCAGCTCAGGCTTGGCACTTTTCCTGTCAGAGTGTGGAGCAGAGGGTTATTGACATTCACAGTTTGTCTGTCTGTCTCCTGTGGGTACTTTGGATAATGGTGCAGAACTTGCTGTGCTGGGTCAGTTCAGAGAGGGAAGAGAGATCTGTCACTTGCTGTGTGTTCCTTCATTCCTTCAGGGAAATGAGGTGTCATGATGGGAGGGAAAATAACACGGAGGGTAATTCCATTGTGGCTGAGAGTGGCTTTCACTGAGATCCGGTGGGGTCATCCTGTGGGTAGAGGGGGAATTCGCCCACCCAGGACAACTCAGGGACTGTGATGTCAGACTCAGAGCCAGAAAATGAACCCTCAAATACCAGAGGAGCACCTGGCAGCTGCCAGCTCTGGAGGTGACACTGTCCAGCACAGCTTCCCCTCAGGGACAGAGGGCAGCATGTGGCACCTGCGCAGGCACAGCTGGGCTTGGCTTGGCTGTGCTGTGCCAGCAGCAGTTACCAGGGTGAGCCCCCCTTTTCTACAGTGGGACTGTGTGCTGCCAGAGCTTTCAAATGTCCCATATAATCAACAATGGCTGGCTTGATTAAAGATCCAGTCTAATCACATTAAACTCCAGGATCCGCTGCTGCATCCCATTGCATTGGGAAAGCGCACAATTAAAAATCCAGCTGTACAGTAGCTGCTGACGTATTTACAGCCTTGACTGCTACGTGATGTCAGTGAAATAAACCTTAGTGAGAGCAAAGAAGAGCAGCTTTGACCTGGCTGTTCCAGCTGTTTCCACCTTTACACTTCTTTTTTCCTGCCCTCTTATTATTACTTTTATGGTGTATGAAACTCTTAAGTTCATGTCACAACTTTCTCTCCTCCCTCCAGACCCCTAAAAGTCCAAGCAAACAGACAAACAATAATCTGGCACCTTTCCCTGAGAGCTGAGCTAGGTGTGGACTGTCAGGTGTTGTTGTTGCAGTCACTCACAGCACAGAAATACTGACTGGAATTTGTGCTTCTGTGTTTCAGTTCTGATCTCTCTGTCCTCGGGGATGCCCAACCACAGCGCCAGCATCCAGGTGGGACCCTGGGTTTGGGGGGTTGCTTGTTCAGATCTGCTGTGGGATCCCAAGGGCCAGGGGAAATGGGATCCTCTGCCAGAAGTTACAGTAGTAGCTCCCTGTAGTGCTCTCACTGTGCAATCCTGCAGACTGAAGCATTTCCTATATAAATTCTCCTACTTAATTCACTCTAAAATGCAGAGTTTGAGAGTTTTCCCAACTCTTTATTCATCTCCTGCTGTCAATACAGTCACACACAGGTTCCTTTTGTTTGGAAATCTGTTAATGCAACAAAACCCTCTCACCTGGAGACCTCAGGTCTTGGTCAGATCCTTCCTTGTGTGCTGAGTAAACTTCATGAAGACTTGTTTTAATTAAGACCTGTATTAAACATGGTGTGGTCTTTTTTTCCAGCTTTGTGTTCAGAAGTTGAGGATATTGATAGAAGATTCTGACCAGAACTGTAAGTATGGTGCTTGTCTTCATGAAGCTGTTGGCCCCCAAGCACTGGGGAGATGCTGCAGCAGCCTCAGGGGGGTTGTAGTGCCTGGTGTGCTGTAAACAATTGCTGGGGGCTTTCATATGGAAATAATTTTTGAGGGTGAACACTTCTTTATAATAATATTTTTAAAAACAAATGACAGCAATTATTACTGCTGTTTGTGGTCTTGTAAATCTAAAACAGTTCCTTCCATGCTCTGGGATTTCCCTTTTTATAGACTGGCTGCTTGGAAAGCAGTGATGGCTATTTTCAGCAGAGTGAGCATAATAGTAAAATGCAAGAGTGTTGACTTATTTTAGTGACTACAAAGAATACTGGGAAATTCTTCTTTTGTGCGGCTCTTTTTCCTGCCATCTGAATTTTTCCCCTTGAGAACAGGACTGTTACACACCAATCTTCAGTGCTTTTAAAGCTGTGTTCACCTCAGGATGCCTGTTCTCAAACCCCAGCATTTCTGTTTATTAAATACGTATTTTTGAATCAATGATAAAACTTGAGGTGCAGGAAGACCCTGATGAGGGTTATATATGTAATTACTTGTCTGTCTATGGGATTATGAAATTAAAGACCGTAGTCTGTGATGCACCATTCTCAAAAATGCTTTTCTTTATCACAGATTTTTATTCAAGTGTTTCAATACCAAGTGCTTCTGCTGAAACCAGCTTTAAGATTTCATGCTCAGCACAAAACAGTGTTTCTATATTTGGAAAGAAGTTTTATTTTGTCTTTCACAGTGAAGTACCTGGGACTGTTAGCTATGTCCAAAATCCTGAAAACGCACCCTAAGTCAGTTCAGTCTCACAAGGATCTCATTCTCCAATGTTTGGATGACAAAGATGAGTCCATCCGACTCAGAGCTTTAGATCTCCTCTATGGCATGGTATGTTCCTACGTTTACTTCCTCTGCAGCCCCCTGACCCTTTAGGAAGGTGATGTTTAAGGAAAATTGCAACTTTCTCTGCCAGAAAGCAAAGCAGAGACTTTTGGTGACACCTCCACAGCAGACTTTTGGTAACAACTCCCATATATTTTCTGGCACTTAGGGCAAGTAAAACATGTGGGTCAGCATGAGGGCTTTAAAAATTCTGATTCAGACTGGACGGAGTTTCTCAGTTCAGGCCCTGTTGGAAATCACCCATTTTGAAATCCTTTCTGTTGGATGTTAATGACTCCTAAATTTGTTTCCTTTATAAGCAAAAATGTTTTAAACTCTTAAACTTTCTAATCTGGCAGTAAAAGATTTACTTTCTCTTGGATTTCTGTATTGCTGATAGTAATTCTGATCCTCAGCTCTCCCACAGCCAAGGTCTTCACAGAATCACAGAATCAACTGGGTTGGAAAAAACCTTGGAGATCATCAAATCCAACCTATGACCTAACACCACTTGTCAACCAGGCCATGGCACTAAGTGCCACATCCAGTCTTTTCTTAGACACCTTGTATACTTGTGCTGGCTCTTTTTTAACAAAAACATTGAATAGTAATAAACAGGTTCATTTTTGGATTGGGGCCTACAGAGGTGGTTCTGGTTTCTTGTTAACATGATATGGGTCCAGCAAAGAGCCAGCAGCTGCTTGACTGGAACTGGAAGGACTTGTCTGTATAGGAAAGTGGTTGGACCCTTCACCACCTCTTTAACAGGTCTCCAAGAAGAACTTGATGGAAATTGTGAAGAAACTGATGATTCACGTGGATAAAGCCGAAGGGACGACGTACCGAGATGAGCTGCTGACCAAAATCATAGACATCTGCAGCCAGTCCAATTATCAGTACATCACAAACTTTGAATGGTCAGTGCTTTCAGCTGCCAGCTTGGAGCTCATCACAAAGGTAATGCAGGGCTGTTCTCTGATACCCATCCATCCCTTTCCGTAGGTACATAAGCATCCTGGTGGAGCTGACCCGGCTGGAGGGCACGAGGCACGGGCACCTGATCGCAGCCCAGATGTTGGATGTGGCCATCCGAGTGAAAGCCATCCGGAAGTTTGCGGTGTCCCAGATGGCCATGCTGCTGGACAACGCCCACCTCATCGCCAGCAACACCCAGAGGAACGGCATCTGTGAGGTGCTCTATGCTGCTGCCTGGATCTGCGGGGAGTTCTCTGAGTAAGTGCAGACAGAGCCTGGTGTGCTGTGAGCGGCAGCTTTTGGGCAAAGATATTGGTCACTGAAATGTGTTTTTGAGAGTAGGGGGGTTTCAGAATGCGTACCTTAATGCCACCGAAGTGATTGTTTTTCTCTTGCTCCCTCACACCATCAACTCCTCAGCTCTTTCCAGCCAAGACATTTTTAACTATCTGGTCATTTTTCCTGTCTCTCCAGCCTTGCCCACTCATGCAGGAAGCCACAGTAGTGAATCATAGAATCCCAGAATATTCTGAGTCAGAAGGGACCCTCAGGGATCATCAAGTTTAACTCCTGGCCCTGCACAGACACCCCAAGAATACCCCTGTCCCTGAGAGCATTGCTCAAACACTCCTGGAGCTTTGGTGGCCTTGGAGCCGGGACCATTCCCTGGGGATCCTGGGCAGTGCCCAGCACCCTCGGGGGGAAGACCCTTTCCCTGAGCTCCATGCCAAGCCCTGACACAGCCCCAGCCGTTCCCTGGGCTCCTGGCCCTGTCCCAGAGCAGAGCTCAGCCCCTGCCCCTCCGCCTCCCCTCGGGAGGAGCTGCAGCCCCCGAGGAGCCTCCCCTCAGTCTCCTCTGCTCCGGCTGAACGAGCCAAGTGCCCTCAGCCGCTCCTCAGCCCCTTCCCCAGCTCCGTGTCCCTCCTTTGGACACTCTCCAACAGCTTTAGGTCCTTCTGATATTGTAGGTATAAGCTGTTAGATCTTAAGACATTGAAGGAACTCCTTAATTGTTAAGGTCCACCCCCATTTATAGTATAGAGAGCATGTCCAATCACCATATTTGAATTAGTTCTTTCTCTCCTCCTTGTTTTGCCCTTGTTAAAAGGTTTTTGCAGAGCCCCATATTCCTGTTGTTGTTGAGCAAAAAGTTGTCATGTTTTTGCTCAAAACTTTTCAGTACCCACAGTAGCACAATTTTTATTGTTCTTGTACCAACACAGTTTTTTAGCTTCAACAGATGTTTTTGCCTCTTGGTTGTGCAGATATAGTTGTTCCCCAGCTTTTATTCTGGTAGATTGGACAGGTGTGGTACTGTAGTCTCCTCTTACCCAGCTGGTTTGGTGTCTTCTTTTAACTGCCACTCTGAACACTGGCTCCAGTTTAAATTCACACTGTAGGTGTGATACTGAGGTCATGCTGGTACAGCTCAGATCTTCATTTTCTTAAAAAAGTTGTACAAAGAAAACTGCAGATGAAGAAGTAAGAGAGTATACTCTTCCAGTGTGATCACATTTTTACTTAGAAACAGCTTTAGCTTTCAGTTTGTAATAGTTCAGTAACTTTTTTGTGCGTCTTCCATTTAGTTGTGAGCAGATAATTTTGAGTAAGAGCATGAGATTTGTTAAAACAAACGGCTGCGATCTGTATCCCTGTGTGTATTAAGCACTGCCTGCTGGATTTTATTTTTGCTGCCTTTCATTTGTGCACTCTGTCCTTACAGACACCTCGAGGAAGCAAACCAAACCCTAGAAGCAATGTTGAGGCCTAAAGTTACAACCCTGCCAGGCCACATCCAGGCTGTTTACGTGCAGAACATGGTGAAGCTCTACGCATCCATCCTGCAGCAGAAGGAGCAGGCTGGGGAAAAGGAAGCAGCTCAGGAAATTACACAGCTGATGATCGAGCGCCTGCCTCAGTTTGTGCAGAGTGCAGATCTGGAGGTTCAGGAGAGGGTAAGAGAACAAAATGACTTTGAGATTTATCATGGGAAGTCCTGGAGCAGGTCTGTGGTTCTCTGTGGCCATGCACGTTTTCTATAAGCTGTTATCAGTGACAAAGCCCAGATCTTACTGCAGTTTGGTGCCATCTCTGAAGGCTGCCAGCAAGATCTTCACTCAACCCAATTTAATTTTAAAATCATTCAGGCACATAAGGGCACAAAAAGGACCCAGCTAAAAGAGAGGCTTAATATGGACTTTGTACATTTACTCCAAACCTGCAGTTTATGCTGCTGCTCTTAATTCCCTTAATGGAGTAAAACACTTACCTTCTGCTGACTTCAGTTGCTATGTTTGGTTCAGCTTGTTACATATTACTCTGAAACTACTTCTGCATTTGTTTTTAGGCTTCTTGCATCTTGCAGCTAATAAAATACATTCAGAAGCTACAAGTGAAAGAAGTTCCTGTAGCTGAGGAAGTGATAGCCCTGTTTGCTGGTGAGCTGAACCCTGTGGCTCCTAAAGCACAGAAGAAAGTCCCTGTTCCAGAGGGGTAAAGTTCCTTCTCTCTCCCAAACCCTTATTTAAACTTTAAATAATAGAGTGAAGTTTTTGATGAGACGCTGAAATACTCAGGGGTACTGAGTCAAGCTGTTTGTTTGCTGCAATTCCAGCCTGGACCTCGATGCCTGGATCAATGAGCCTCCATCAGACAGTGAGTCTGAAGATGAAAAGCCCAAAACAATATTTCATGAGGAGGAACAAAGGCATTCCAGACACAGACAGCCAGAAATAGATGAAGAGGAACTGGCCAGAGTGAGTGAATGTTAAAATGCTTTCCCCTACATAATTCAGTAGTAATCTAAGTGGTGCTGAAGCAGTGGGGGCTGTTGTGGATTCTCCACGTAGCCAGGGAGCCGTTCTGCTCTCCATAGCTCAGGGAAGCTGATCATTGATGTGAGCTGATGCTCGTGGACTTCAGCAGCTTCTGTCAATGGCTGTAACATGACTGTTCTCAGCAGTGATCCCACCTTTCCTGCCTCTGACTTCTGGCTTCAGAGAGAACTTGTTATACAAATCTTCACTTCTTCCTCTCCTTGCAGAAGTGAAAACATAAATGTTCCAATTGCCATCAAAAAGTGATGTCTGGGAAGTTATTATTTCTAGTCTGAAATTAAAAAGCAAAGCAGGTGTTCTAAGGAACATTATAGTATCATGTACAATGGCTTGGGTTGGGAGGGACCTTAAAGCTCAGCTCATTCCACCCTCTGCAAAGGGCTGGGACACCTTCCATTATCCCGGGTTGCTCCAAGCCCTGTCCAGCCTGGCCTTGGACACTTCAGGGCTGGGAATTACTAATGGTACTTGCAGTTCTCTCCTAGTATGTCTGGTAACTCGGACCTGCTTTATCACACACAAGCTGCTCTGCTCTAGTTTTTTCACAGTACTTCTGTATTGTTCAAAAAATGCGGGAAGATTTTGTTTTGTGCTTTGGTGTCTTTTGTCTCTTTGCTTACAAACAAACATTGTAACTGCAAATCCTCTTTTGCTTTCAGCGTCGAGAAGCCCGGAAACAAGAACAGGCAAACAACCCATTTTATATTAAAAGCTCTCCTTCCCCTCAGAAGGTGAGTCTGAATTGCAATATCTCTCTGGCCTCTGCTGTCACTGTGTGAAGGCTCCCTGAGTGTCAGAGCTGCGGCCTCCTCTGGGACATTCTGATATTTCCCTTGCAGTTCTGACCACTTCATAATATGTGGACTGGAGTGGCTGCCTACAACTGTTCTTATAACTCCTGTTTGTGTTGAGAATCTCCTGAGACCTGATAGCCCCGGAGCAGCCTGTGAGAGTCTGTGCAGTTTGTCCCAGCCCTGGGTGATGGCAGCATTCACATCCCCAGGCACCTCGCTCAGAGCCCTGCAGAGGAGGGTGACCCTGGAAGACACACTGTGTTTTGTGAATCAGAAAGTTGTTGGGGTCTCTGAACACCTTTTTCAGGGAAAGAACTTCCTTTATTCCCTCTATATTGGAAGAACTGCCCCATGTTCCTCAACTCCAATCTCCAAATTTATCTTCTGAAGTGGCAAGTTATTAGCAATAAAACACAAACCAAAAATTCTGCGGAGAGCTGCAGTAATTCTTCAGGGCAGTAGTTGGGTTAAAAAACCGTAGCTAAGAGTAGGGTCCTTTATAATAGTTATCAACTGGCATTAAAACACACTCTGCTACCACACAGGATTAGTACCAAGCTGTTCCATTCCTATCCTTTAAAATGCTCACTTAAGGGATTGAACTGCTTGATGTTTTATGTGTCTATTTACAGAAATTTGTGCTGGCAGTGCTCAGAACATAACAAATCTTTGTTTTCCCAGCGATACCAAGACACTCCAGGGGTGGAACATATTCCTGTGGTCCAGATCGACCTTTCTGTCCCATTGAAAGTTCCAGGTAAGCACAGCTAATCTTTAAAATTAATTAAAGAAATTCAGTTAAGCAAAAGTCCTAATTCATTCTTAGGAATTCCACCTGAGGTTTTGAAGGGCAAGGAACACACTTTCGTTAGAGTCTTAAATATATCTCCTTAATTTACATTTGAAAATAGTACTTTGCAGTCTGAGTTCCTTTCGAGATAATATTAGAAATAATTCTGTGATTACGAATATCGTGCAGCCAAGTCTAAAATGTGTAGAGTAACCACTGTTCTGTGTGGGAACAGTCACCTTGAAAATATCTTAGAGGTCTGATGGACGTGATCAAGAGACATTAAATAGACTCTAATGGTAGAGATACTATTTGAATGTCTTGTTTCAATTATCAAAAGGTAGTTGTGTATCTAAGGAGTGATTGGATACAGCACTGAAAAGCTGTCGATAAAGTGCCTTACATTGCAAGGGGTGAGTTCTAAGTGCAAATATTTAAGGTTTTTTCCAAAAGTTGTCAGTACAGCAGCAACGTCACCAATTCTCATTAAAATCTCCATGTTTGGATGCTCCTTGTAGTGCAATTAATGCTGCCAAGGATCAGGGAGCAGGATTGAGCTCTGTCCTGTTTCTGCAGAGGTGGAGTGGACAGGAAAGCTGGTGCTTGGGGGGCTGTGTGTGAGGTGATGTGGAAGCACAGGGAGGTGTGGATCCCACTGGCTCTGGGAAGCTGGAAGCAGAGCTCACTCCTGACATGGTGTTTCAGTGCATGTGCCGTGTACCTGAAAGCAGCTTGGCTTTCCCCACAGGAATGCCCATGTCGGACCAGTACGTGAAACTGGAAGAAGAGCGAAGGCATAAACAGAAACTGGAGAAAGACAAGAAAAAGAAAAAACAGAAGAAGGAGAAGAGAGGGAAACACCATCGCCACAACTCCCTGCACACGGAGAGCGAGGAGGACATTGCTCCAGCTCACCACGTCGACATCATCACGGAGGAGATGCCAGAGGTCAGTTCCTGTGCTTGGGGTCTGGGATTTATCTGTGTGCAGCTCTTGAGAGATTTTTGCCCCCACAGCTGCAGCCAAGTCTATAGTGTGGCAGTTCCAGAGCTGTGATGTCTGCAGAGCTGTTTCAGAAGTGACTGAGATGATCCCAGGCTATTCTTTGCAGGGGGAGAAATTACTGTCTCTTTTTTTTTTCTTTTTTTTTTTTCACAAAAAGACAAAAATTGCCACTGAAGCTATTAAAAAAATCAAAACCAACAAAACAATGTTCATCCCTGCTCTAAAAGTAACACTGTCCAAATAGCATTTATTATGCTCTGCTGCTTCACTTTGACAGTAACTTGCTGTCTAGTCAGCAGCTTTGCAGCTGATGATAATTAATTGCAGATGCTAATGATGTCATCTGTATTTGTTTCTAAAATTTCCTTTAATCAAAACTGAACAGCAGCAATTCAAATCCTGCAGTTTAAGAAGAAGGGGTTTCTGTTCTAAACTAATCTTGTAACTGGATGCTGCATTGAACTACATTGTTCCTGTAACTTACTGTGCCTGACTGCAGCTGGCCTGGTCCAGGGCTCACAGGCTCAAAAAAGTTTAATTTGGGTTGTGTGAAGCTTGAGTTTGAACATTGCCAGTGGTTTGCTTCCTCAGTGGATGCCTCTTTATCTCTCCTGCAGAATGCTTTGCCCAGTGATGAAGATGACAAAGATCCCAATGATCCCTATAAGGCACTTGACATAGATCTGGATAAGTAAGTGGCAGTTTTGTGTGTGGATTCTCTGAGTTGCTAACGGGAATGCCTGAGGGCAGGGCTGGGGCTGAGCAGGCAAAGGCACTACAAGCCACGAGGGGAAAAGGCTGAAGTCTCTGCCCATGGCTTTGGTGAAACCTCAGGCGCTCATCCAGCGTGGGCTCCCACTGCAGCTTGGATGATAAAATCTCAACTTCTGAGTATGGGAGAGGTTTGGGAGGGGCAGGGGAGTCACTCAATGTAGTGTGACTGAAGGAGTCAGGAAGCACAGGCAGTGTCACTGGATCAGGTGTGAGTTACTCTGAGGTTTGGTTGTCCCACTGTCTCTGCTGCGACCTCTGCTGGCACTGAGTGTGACCTGTTTCCATCTGTCCCTCTCAGAACCTTTGTGTCCATGGCGAGCCTCTGTTGTGATCACTGAGCAGTAACACCCAGGCTGTCCCACCCCACTGCCCTGTGGCCCTTCGGTGTGGTCCCACTGTTGTAAAGTGTTGTTCTGATGTGACTGAGTGAGCTGCATGTCACACCTGTGACCAGGCTGGTCCCCACCCAGCTGCTGGGGCTGTTCCAGTGCCAGCACTTCGAGCCCCTCCATCCACATGACCATGAGCACTGGGCTGTTCAGTATTGCACATGGAGATTGGTTTGGTTTTTTTTTAGTTGCTGTTGTACAAAATCACCATGCTAAAAAATAATTGCTGATTTATGGTCCAGGGATGCCTCCTGTAAAGGTTGGAAAACTGCAGGCCCACGTGGCTGTGTGTAGGATCTCTGCCTTCCTCTAATACTTGAGAATCTGCGCCTTTCTTTGCAGTTCCAAATTTATAGGGTTTTAGCCGCTCAGTACCTTGTGAAAAAGTGTTGTAGCATTTTAAAAAAGTGAATAAAACAGTTTTTCTGAAAAACTTCCATTTTTCATGAGCCAGTCAAAGTCTGCAGGGACAAATATATAAAAGGAAATTAATTTCTGACTGTAGCCCCTGTATTTGCATGGTGATCCTCACCAGCGTTGGGCACACCCAGCAGAGCAGGTCCTTGGTGCTGTGCTCCAGGAGGCATCCAGGACTGTTGGATTGTTCCATCCATTCCCTCCCCTGTGCCATGAGTGCTGTGCTCTCCTGTCATGGTTTCTCATGTCTGTGTCCTCTCTCTTTCTTTCTGTGCTTGCACTGCTCTGTCTGTCACGCTCACACGCAGTCTGGTTTCAGGGAAGCCTTCCAGGTAAGAATATCTTCTCAGTGTTGGCCTTTGTCAGGTTGGTTGATTTTGGACAGTGTAAGTCCTTGAAGGGTGGTGGAACTGTTGAAATCAGTGACCCTCACATTTGTGTGAGTCTGTTTTGTCACTGGCTTTCAGCACCAATGCTGTTCTGTACAGGTGTATCTGAAATAGTAAAAGTTGAGGCCTTTTTGCTGTTCAATCTTCCCTTAGTGTCTGAAAGTGAAAAGTTAATTGGTTCTGCTTCTTAATGCAATATAAGCAAAAAAATTGAGGCGCTTGAGGCCATTAGAAATCTTCTGAACTGGTGTTTGCTGTGCAAATGTGAAAATTAACATTAAATAAAAGCTGAGAAATAGAAAAAGATGCAGTTGGTGAAATTCTTGCTGATTTTTGGAAATGTTTGACAAGAATGAGAGAAATTTTTGTGGTGGTTTTTTTCCCAAGTAGTAGATTTAGGATACAGTGTAAATATGAACTGCTATTGGTGCTTTTTGAAAACAGTTGTCTGAAGTTACACTTAACTTCTAAAATGTGATAGTAGAGTAGAAATGCAGAGTGCAAACTTCCCAAATAAAAATTACTTAGAATAATTCCCAACTGGAGTGACCTATTCATCAAGAACAACAAACCCCACACCCTTCAAGGGCCGTGGGAGCCACGCTGGCATTCCACTGCTCGAATTTCCACTCTGTTGGAAATGCTGTTCCACATCCTTGCTTTTCCTTGGAGAGGGATTCCATGGAAACACAGCGTAACCCTACATGGAGCTGTTCTTCTGTGGGTGTTACTCAGCCTGCAAGCCTCTAGCTGGCACCTCTAAGGGTTAAACAGCAAGATCTTGGTTCTCAGACACCTTCCAGTTGTTTCCTCTGACTCCTAACCCCCAAGGGCAGTATCTGCAGTTGCATAAATAAACTCCAGGTACAGAAGTATGAGCTGATTTCAGGTTTGGGGGCCCAGCTCCCTAAAAACAAAGCACACCTTGTCTTGGACAGATCTCTGGCTGAGGGAGGCTGTTTGCAGCAGGTAATGGGCTCTTTCTTTTCAAGACCCTTAGCAGACAGTGAGAAGCTGCCAGTGCAGAGACACAGGAATGTTGAGACCCTGAAGTCACCAGACTCAGAAGTTCCCCTAGTAGAGAAGAAGAGCAAGAAACCCAAAAAGAAGGAAAAGAAACATAAAGAAAAAGAAAGAGATAAAGGAAAGAAGAAAGAGAAAGAGAAAAAGGTGGTAGAGGAGGAGGAAGAAGAAGAAGAAGAAAAAAAGTTAATTCTCCAAGACTTGCATTATTTTAGCTACTGCTGTTATTTATTGCTGAGTTCAGTTTGTTGCTTAGGAACAGTCACATTTGACAGTTCAAACAGCTGAATGCATTCAACCTTTATTTCCTTAAATTTTTACAACTGTAGCAGCAGGTATTTAAAGATTTCTGTTAATAAAAATAACATTTACTTAGCCTCATAAGTTAGCAGAATTCAGCTTACTGCAGCCTACACAGCAGATCTGCCAGAGCTCACGTGGAAGCTGAGTTTGCTGATATTTTGTCTGTTCTCCAAGTGGGGAACTCCTTAGCAAAATATCTGGAACTCATGTTGTGAGTATCCTTTGTTCTGCATCCTGTCTCCCATGTATTTCAGAACCGTTCAGTTCTAAACCCTGCCATTGGCTGTCAGTTACTCGGGGTTTGAAGTATCCTCCTGGTAACCCCCCTGCAGAGCTGCACTTTCCCTCTGCACTGCAGCCCTTGGAATGCCGGGGATACCCTGGTGTGAGGGTGCTGGGCAGCTGCTGGCCTGGCTTTGGAAGTGCTCAAAGACTAAAGTGAAGCTTCTGGCTGTGTTTGCTCCTAAATGTGTCACAGCATCTGTGCATGAGGAGCATTCTGGAGTGCTGCATTGCCATGGGAACTTGAGGTTTTGATTTAATTGTTGTAGAGTCACAGAATCCCAGACTGGTTTGGGTTCAAAGGAACCTTAAAGCGCATCCAGTGCCACTCCCACCATGGGCAGGGACACCTTCCACTGTCCCAGGCTGCTCCAAGCCCCCTCCAGCCTGGCCTTGGGCACTGCCAGGGATCCAGGGGCAGCCACAGCTGCTCTGGGCACCCTGTGCCAGGCCCTCCCCACCCTCACAGCCAACAATTCCTTCCCAAGATCCCATCCAGCCCTGCCCTCTGGCAGTGGGAAGCCATTCCCTGTGTCCTGTCCCTCCATGCCTTGTCCCCAGTCCCTCTCCAGCTCTCCTGGAGCCCCTTCAGGCCCTGCAAGGGGCTCTGAGCTCTCCCTGGAGCCTTCTCCTCTCCAGGTGAGCACCCCCAGCTCTCCCAGACTTTCCTCATAGGACAGATGTTCCAGCCCTGTGATCTTTATTTTTGGTTTTCTTTTGCTGCTGCTGTTGTTGTTGTTGGGGGGTGTTGGGTTTTTTATTTGATTTTTAAGAAAGATAAAAAACCAATGATAATGGGGTTTTTTCTCCTAAAATTCAGGGGGAAGACTTGGATTTCTGGCTCTCCACTGCTCCACCAGCTGCTCCCACTCCCCAGCCACAGGTAGGAATCCTCCCTCATCAGAGGAAACTTCTCTGGTTATTTATTGCCTGTGAGCTGTGCAGGAGTGCTGTGTCATGCTGCAGCACACAGGGGAACATCAGCTTCATCTCCTCAACTTCCTGCTGGGGAGCAGGGATATTGTGTCTGCCCAGTTCATAGAAACTGTAATGAGAGACTTCAGGCTCAATCTGTGCAGATCAAGGAATAGAAATAGAAATACAGATGCAGCTCCAGGCTTGGTTGATTTTGTTATTGATAGGTATAATGTTATACAGTTGTATGGTTTTATTTCCCAGTATGAGGTAGACTCTAGCAACATTAATAGACATGAGAGACAGAGTGTGAAAGAAAAATTCTCATGAATTTTGATGGGAGATTCTGGAGGAAGAGACAAGGAATATAAGGGGATGGATTCCTTGGAGGAAATCTTTTGAATGGTGTCCTTAGGTGATCATATTTGCTGGGTTTCAGAGGCATAAAATGAAAGCTTGATACATATTAGCCTGGTGTCGTTTCTGAAATCACGGTTGTGAGGAGTTGTCACTGTTGAGTTTCTTTTGCTGTGGGATTGGGTTGTTCCAGCTGCTTTCCATTAGTGTCATAATTCTTCTGCTCATCTCCTCAGAGCGAGCCTGGAATGGGCACTGCTGTGGTGGCTGAACCTCAAGAGGTAAAAAAAGAAGAAAGGGAAGAGCAAGATGAGGAGGAGGAGGATGAAGGAAAGGTAAGTGGGTTAAGTTAAGAGGAAATTGCCTCAAGTTGCACCAGTAGAGGTTTAGATGAGATATTAGGAAAGATTTTTTTTTTAATGAAAAGGATTGTCAGGCATTGGAACAGGCTGCCCAGGGCAGTGGTGAAGTCACTGTCCCTGGAAGTGTTCAAAAAACCTGTGGATGTGGCAGATGAGGACATGGTTTAGTGGTGGATGTGGTGGTGCTGGGCTGATGGTTGGACCTGATGATCTTAAAGATCTTTTCCAACCTTCACAATTTTGTGGTTCTGTGAAGTTGCTGTCAGCCATATTCTCCTGGTGTGTCAAATTCCTTAAAAAGCAGCACACAGGAATTACCAACAGCATCTGTTCAGTGCAGTGACCACCTGCAAATGTTGCATCCTTGCAGAGCTCTAAACACCTCGTGGTGAGAGGTTTGGTTGTTCCCTGAGCCAAAGGACAGGTCCCAGTTAAAGCTAAGCTTCCACACAGTTGGAGAGATTTGGCCTTGTGCTGTTCCCAGGCTGCTTTGGGATAAGGTATTGGCAGCTGGGTGGGAAGCAGGGTTTACTGGGACTCCACATGGAATTACTTTTGGGATTTAAGGAATGGTAGCTCTGTTTTGGGTTCTGCAGTAAAGGGAAACTTTGCTTAGTCCGGGAAGTGCAGAGAGCGAGAGTCTGGAGTTGGAAGTGTGGTGGAGGGGTCATGGCTAGAAATGAAGGGTTTCTTTAAGGGTTTGTTGTAGTTTCTTGTTCTTCTTGGTAGAAATCCTCCAAGCATAAGAAGAAAAAGCACAAGAAAGAGAAAGAAGAGAAATCAAAGGATAAAAAGAAATCCAAAAAGAAGAGTCATCACGGCGAGGAGGAGCCCCCAGAGTCGGTGCAGAACGGGACACTAGAGGATGAGCCACTACCAGTGAGTAGCTGTGCCCAGGCCTGGGGACGAGGCAGAGCTCAACTGGCTGGGAGAGAGGACAGCGACAGCCCTTTTCAGAGTCACTAGTTCTAGTGTGACTGTGATTTCTCTCTTGTTTTACAGCCCATGTCCAGTTACCGCCTTCTTGCTGAAAACCCGTACATTAAAATGGTGAGTTTGGGGTGTTCTGGTCCCAGTGTTGTCTCTCTGTGTTCCCTAAGAGAGGGGAGACCCTGGGGATGGAGTAGTGTCCTTATGTAGCCATCACATAACTGAAGAACTGTTTCAATCCCAGGAGGCAGAACTATAACCAAGCTCCATTTCCTTTCCTTTGGGTGTCCCACTTTAATTTCTAAGTTGATATTTTCCCAGTCCTTAGCTGATCACCAGTGTGTTTCCATAATCCTCTAGCTATACCAAATTACCTCCCTTTTGAACTTAGTTTTATCCCCGTGCTGTGTTTTGTTCCTTGAAGTTTCTGACTTTTTCCTGTGACATTTTTCCCTTCATTTGCAGACCTATGATATTCAAGGAAACCTCCAGAATGACAGCCAAGTTACTGTGTCTGTTATCTTTGAGAACAAAAGCACTAGCTTCCTTAAGAGCATGGAACTGAATGTCCTGGACTCTCTCAACACTAAAATGCTCCGACCAGAAGGATCATCAGTACACGATGGGATACCTGTGCCCTTCCAGCTCCCCCCTGGTATGCACAGCTTTGCACAGGGCTCTTGGAGTGTGGCTGGCCCTGCACTGCCCTCCTGTGGGAAAAGCTGATTGAACTTCTTGCTGTTTTCCAGAAAAACATCTCTGCCTGGGTGTTCCTGGGCTTCCCCACAGTTCCCTGGAGAGGATAAGCCTTCTCCCAGTATGGCTGTAATGCAGGTGGTTCTGCACAGCAAGAGCAAAGCCTTAATCTAGGGCTGGGAGTCCAAATGTCTGAGTTCCTTTTCCAGGTGCCTGCAGGCTGGCACACCTTTGACTACAGGAATCCAAAACTCCTAAGGCGTTTTTTATGAGAGTTACAATGAAACAAGGTGATAGGTTTGTGAAGAGTTAGAATCCACTCTGGATTTATTCTGCAGCTCCTGTGCCACTGTTTGAATGGCAGAGGCCTTCTGCGGTGAAGGTTTGTGATAAGGATGTGTAAGGAGGGGAGCTGAGCCCTCCAGAAGCATTAAGCACAGAAATGAAGGATAATGGTTTTGTACAGGGCACAGTAGTACAGTCAAATCAGTGAACTTCCCTGAATTTCACTTCCTTCACCAAGGAGTTAATTTGAATCCTGAAACAGCTCACAGAGGGCTGGAGTGGCCTCAGGGTGCATTTCAATCCCCTGTGAAAGGCAGTGGGGTATTTGATTGGGTTTTAAATCTGTATAAGGCAGTTCTTGACACTGACTTGTATATTAAAAGGAAAACATAGAAGCATTAGGATTCAAATTAGCTCTGAAAGCCACTCTGAAATGTTTATAATATCATTTCCAGTTATGCAAATAGTTTAAATATGTGACACTGTGACACTTTGCCCAGGCACTTGCTCAATAACCTGCACCAAATGCCAGCTCCTGTTGCTGCTTCTGAGAGACCCAAGTGCTGTAACACTGTTGACTCACCACAGCAGTTGTGTGTAGAACTCTCTTCCAACTCAAAGAATTTCAAACTTGGTTCAAAAATAGTCTGCACATAACTCAGTTTATTCTAACCATTACTTAGATCTGGAAACCGTGTTCTGACCTGACTTTTCCCTCTCCTCTCTTCACACTAGGAATCTCTAATGAAGCCCAGTTTGTGTTTACACTTCAGAGTATTGTTATGGCTCAGAAGTTAAAAGGAACACTGTCCTTTATAGTCAAAGTAAGTGCAGCTCTCAACTGCCTCTGCTTCCTTTGGAACTGCGTCAGGGAGCCGGACTCGGGTGGGAAGCTCTGCTCTCGAGCTTTTTTTAGGCATCATTTCATCCCTGCTGCACCAGCCCGTTCTGTGAGGAACATTTTCACATGACATCTTGTGCAAAGAGTGCCCCCAATCCTGCGTAAGCATGTCCTAGATTGTCATTCCTGGCAGTGTGTGAGCAAGGCAGCCTGGAACATGTGCCACATTGTCAGCTAGAAAATCCCACTGAGCTGCTGGGGAGGGGAGGGATGGAACCAGGGTCTGCTCGTGCTAATCTCAGTTATCCAGGGACTGGTTGGACACTGCAGCCTGGTACAAGGCTGGAAAACAAAAATAAGAATTAGATGCAGTTATTACGAGTGGAGACCAAGAGTGAGGTCAGTGGAAAGCATTGTTTAATAGGTATTGAGCTGGATAAGACTGTGGGTTTCTGATGTTATTTCAGTACAGCTGTTAATGAAAGAGCTGTGTGAACAGCTCGAAGGAAATGAATGGAGACAGTTGTGGCTACTCCTGAGCCAGCCATTATCTCTGTTTTAAGGATTTCTTAAAAATAGCTTGCTAGTTCTATTTTAGTACCTAAGAATCTGGGAACTATTAATTTATTATTTTGCTCAGGAAATAACGAACTGTAAAACCACATCTCCAGGTGTTAGTTTAACCTCAGTCTGCTCAGTATATTTCAGCAGAGTGCAGGCAGAACTGCAGCCTGTTGTGTCCCTTACCTGTTCTAGGTGTATGTATCAACCCAGCTGCCCAAATCTGAGTGGGCTGATGTTGGGGTGGGATGGTTCTCAGACTGATCCTTCAGGCCCAGCTGGGCTTTTTCAGAGGGAACTGAGCCCTAAGCTCCTCATTGGTGCCTGTGTGGTGGGTGGGGGTGGCTCCTCCTCTTGCTGCTTCAGGGCTCCCACTCACCTCCTCTCCTTTGCCCTGTTGCAGAACGATGAAGGTTCAACCCATGAAAAACTAGATTTCAAATTGCACTTCAGTTGCGCTTCATACTTGATCACGACACCTTGCTACAGGTGAGTGCCTGTGCTGCCCCCGGCAGGCTGAGCTCTGCCTGCTCCCGAGGGCTTGGGCAGTGTCTCTGTAGGGGGTGAATGTTCAAGTATGTCCAGTGACCTATTTCAAGTGGCTCTGCAGAAGGAGCTCTGTGCCCTGTGGGCTGGCAGGGGCAGCTCTGGTTGAGGGCACGAGCTGCTCCAGTGGACTCTGGAGTGTGGTTTCCATATTAGCTGTAAGCCCATTTTTCTAGAGCTTGGTAGCACTTAAGCTTCTGTATCCTGACGTTTCATGGGGCTGATGGGACAGATTTCACTTGCATTTCTAATAAAACATTTACTTTCCTTCCTGTTCTGCAGTGATGCTTTTGCCAAGCTCCTAGAGTCTGGAGATCTGCACATGAATTCTATTAAAGTAGATGGAATTAGCATTTCTTTCCAACATCTACTGGCAAAGATCTGTTTTCATCATCATTTTTCAGGTGAGTCTTCCTTGATGCAGAACCTTCTGCAGAATTCCATATTCTGAAATCTCTGCTGTGCTTGGTGAGCACAACACTCCATGGGCTCAGCAATCACAGGAGCTGGTGATGTCCAGATTAAATACATTTGGGAGAGTTCTCTCCAGTTTTGCAACACTCAAAGCATGCAGTGTTCTTCAAAATGAATTCTCCTTGTGTGCCTGTGGAATTCCTGCAGCCCAGTGAGGCATGTGACAGGTATCATGGGAGCAGCTGGTGTGGAGTTCAGGCTGTAACTGCTCTCTGGAGGGTGGGTTTGATCTGCAGGGCTTCAGCCTCCTTCCCCAGTGCTGCATTTCAGTGAGGGAGAGCCCCAGCTATTCAGGTTTGGGTTTATTAATTAAAACCCAAGCACTGGCTGAAGCAAAACAACTGGCTGTTTCATCATGCTCTGGTGTTTGCATTACACGTTGCCTCACTGGAAGTATTTCTGGGGAAGAAATCTACATTCTGAGCAGTGTTTTTGCCACAGAACATTTGTGGCTTAGGAGACAAATGACTCACCTCATTATTGTGAAATGTCCCAGAGAGAAGCCAGGAGGAGCCAGGCACATCTTAACCCTGACTTCCTCCTTCCCTCTGTAGAAGCCTCTGCCCCTCGAGGCCAGGCAGAGCAGTGGCTGCTCTCGGGAAGCAAGGCTTGAATTAGAATTGAATTGGATTAAATGAAATTGCTGTTTCTCTGCAGTTGTGGAACGCGTTGATTCGTGTGCATCCATGTACAGCCGTTCTATCCAAGGCCATCACGTCTGCCTACTGGTAAAAAAGGTGAGAGCACTGTAACCCCTGAGAGAAGCTAAACCTGGAGCCTTCCCTGCCTTCCTCTGCCTCTTTCCAGTCCCTGAACTTGGCTGGGAACAAATTTATCCCCACTTGGAAGAGAAGCTAATGGATTTTTACCTTTTTTTTTCCTTTCCAAGGGAGAGAACTCTGTATCCATAGATGGGAAATGTAATGATTCTACCCTGCTTAGCAACTTGTTGGACGAGATGAAAGAGACATTGTCCAAGTGCTGAATATTCCTTATAAAATATTCCAACGACAAGAAACACACCCAACGTGTAAAGACGAGCAGACCCAAGTGTTAAGTTTCTCCCTCGTACGCATGTACTACCCTGGGGCACGTGCTTTCAGTTAACTCCACCATTGGTTGCAGTTTAGACATTTTAAGGCTGTATGTTACCTTTTTATTTTCAGAACTTTTTACAAACTGTGGTGTTAACCCTTTCTAGCCCAAAGAGATCCTGGTGACAGGACGGGAGGAGGGAGGGGAGGAGGGAGGGAGGGAGGGGCGGGCACTATTTATTCAGCAGCTCATGATGATCCCATGACCTTCATCTGCGTGGGACGGGGACTGAGCAGGACTTTATCAGCAGTAGCACAGTTTGTTGCTTGTGCTTATGCCAGGGAAGGTTGACTTAATCCTTAGCCATGAAATATGTCTTCAGGGCTGCTGTAGTTGATGTATATTTCTAGCAGAGGCTGGTGCTGGACCAGACGGCCTCTTTTTGATTTTTTTTATATATATATGATTTATTATTATTATCTCAAGATCTATTGTGATCAGCATATAAACATCCTCGATCTCCTTGAGCTAATCCAAAGGAGCCCTGTGAGAACTGGGATGTTTGAGTTTCTGTTTATAGTAGTTGCCTTGAGCCTTAACCTTCTTTTAGTGACAGCTGGAAGAGTCGAGTGTGGAAGCATGAAACGGGCTGAAAGTGTTACTGTTTGGGTCTGTGCTCCCCTCGACTGCCCCACACATGGAGTCTGTCAGGCCTCTCCCCTTTGAGCTGTCTCTGCTGATGTGTTTTATGAGTCCACTTCAGTTTCACATTCCTGAACAGTTAAGCTGTAGCAAGAAACTGGAAATCCAAAGGGGTCTGTTCCTGCTTTTTTATCCTTTTGCTCACCAGCTGAGCTTGACCATTACCAGGTTAGAGAAACAGCCATGGGTGCAGCCCCTTGTGTGCAGGTACATGTCCTCCCTCTGTGCTCTGAAACCAGCAGGGTCATTCTGTCTCTGTATCCCCTCAGTGTCCCCCGGCCCTGCCCTGCAGCACTGAGGGTAGATTTGGCAGCACAAGTGCCCCTGGGTCCCTGTGGCAGAGCCCTCCCTGCCGGGGTGCAGGAGAGAGGGATGCACTGGGAGCCCCTCTCCCTGCCAGGGTGCAGGAGGGGAAGTGGGTGAGGTGCCCCTGTCCCAGATGCAGGAGAGAGGGGTCATGAGGAGCTGCTCTCCCTGCGGGGGTGCAGGATGGGGAGGGGGCTGAGGAGCTGCAGGTTTGGGACTATAGCAGTTGCTTTAGAGGGAAGAAGGGAGAAGTCTGGGAAGTGAAGCCCATTCTGCAGTACTGGAATCTTGTGGAGTCACTGACAGGACGGGGATGTCACGGTGTCCTGCAGAGATGCTCAGTTGATGTCCCTCTCCAACATCCCTTGTTTTCAACCTATTTTTTATTCCCCTCACTCCATTTTTTTCCTTGCTGCTCCGCACCCAGCGAGCAAAACTCTGTGGAACAGTTTTGCTTCGAGGCACAGGTCAGGAGCAGTTGGTTGCTCCAAAAAGGTGCCCGGGGAGGAGCTGGCTGGGTCTGCACGTCTCCAGCACCACCACCACTCCTAAAACACCAAACCCTTACACAGGGAGCAGGATAAAGCGTTGATCTTATCCCTTGGGTGATGTCCTGTACTTTACGCGTGTCTTGTGCTCTTTACACTCTTCCCACAGGAGGTATTTTGGCAAAGGCTCTGCTCTGGTGCTCTGGGTTCCTTGCCAGGCCCAGCTCCGTGTCCGACCGTGCTGCCAGGACGTGGAGGGTTTGGTTTTGGTCAGCCTCCCTTGGTTAGCCAGTTGTGTATTAGAAACTGAACATATTAAAATTGTCTTAAAGGATAATGTTCCTCAATTAGTGTTTGGGTTTTTTAATTCATGGATGAAAACTGTCACTTTAGCATGTAGAGTCTCTTACAGAATCCTGTGCAGTGATTCTAGAATTTTGAAACTGTATGATGTGTTACATTCACAAATTTATTTGCTATCAACATTCCCTGGAAAAAAAAAAAGAAAAAGAAAACAACATACCACAAGCTGCTGTAATGATTTTGTGTCAAGATGATCCAATAAACTTTCAAAACAAAGTTAAATTTTTGGCTTTGTAAATGGTCCTTTCATGAGACACTTCCAGTGTGGCTGGATCCAAAACCAAGGTACGGATTATCCCTGTGTCTTCAGGGGAGGTAAGAGGAATCTCCTTCTGAAAGGAGGTAAGGAATTCCTAACCCCACCCCTTTGAAAGGCAGCTCTGCAGCAGCAGCTGTCCGCTGAAATTACAGGAAAAAATAATTCAGACTATCTCAGTTAAATCTCCATTCATTGTTTTATTTTTTGGATCATGGGAGCTCTGGTCTGAATGAGGCCGGAATCAGCTCCTGTTGTTGCTTCCTCTTGGCCTCCAGTGAAATTTGTGACAAACGTGGTGACATGGCGATGAGGATTAAGGCCCTGTCCTGCCACAGCAGGAATGAGGCCTTGGCTTTGCTGATGCTCCAGTGGTTCCGGTCACACCAGAACCTGTGAGAATCATCTTGGGACAGAAAATCCCTGGGGCTGAGAGTCAGGAGCCACCAGTTCTGCACTGGGAAGAGGCCAGGAAGTTGCTGGCCCCATTGCTGGCAGACGCTGCACAGGAACGATCCAGGTACTCTGTTCTCAGTACTGCACTCCCACGTGGACCTGCCATGGGCTGGGACTGCACAAATCTGATGGAATGGAATGAAAACAGCAACCCCCAACCCAGGGAGTGCCTGGAGCAAACCTCAAGTGTTAAATGAGCCACAGGAGCTGAACTGGGGGCCGGGTGGGATTCTGGGCTGTGGCAGGAGGAGCATTGGCAGGGGGACACGGGAGCTGATCCTGCCCCTTCTGCAGCCCTGGAGTGCTGTGTCCAGTTCTGGGCTCCTCTGGAGCACAGCTGGAGCTCCTGGAGTGAGGGTGATGAGGGGATGGAGCATCTCCTGTGAGGAAAGAGGCCAGGAGGTGGGGCTGTAGCAGAGAGAAGAGCAGAGATGGATATAGATAACATATATATATAAATATCTAGATATACACTCTATGAAGTGCCTGAAGGGAGGTACTGGAGGCTGGGGCCAAGCGACAGGACCGGAGGTAATGGGAAGAAACTGGAACACAGGAAATTCCACCCGAGCAGGGGAAGAACTTTGCCCTGCAGGTGACAGAGCACTGGCACAGGCTGCCCAGAGAGGGGGTGGAGTCACCGTCCCTGGAGATCCTCGAAAGCCATCTGGACACAGTCCTAGTGTGCTCAGGGGCCCCTGCTGAGCCAGGTGAGCTCCAGTGGTGCCTCCCAACCTTAATTCCGTGATTCTGTGACCGGGAGTTGCCCGTGAACCCGGCACACGGGCTCCTGCCCTGGGGCAGAGCATCATCTGCTCCGTGGAGGAATCCAGCCAGGGAGGCCCCACGGCTGCTGGAGCAGGGCCCCGGCTCTTCCCGGGAGCAGGAGCGGGATCAGCTGCTCTGCAGGAGCATCCGAGCTGCTGGGGTGAGCCTGTGCCAGCTCGAGCAGCAGGAGACCCCCCCGCGACGGGCTGAAGCTTCACCCCAGGTTCTGCGCTGCAGCTGGGCTGGGGTGGGGCTGTGAACACCGGGGGGGAATTGGGGTCTGGGGAGGGGGCCGTGAACAGTCAGGGGGGAATTGGGGTCTGGGGTGGGGGCTGTGAACAGCTGCAGGGACTGAACCTGGAAAGGTTGTGGGGCACCTGGGATGGAGAACTCCAGGCTCCAGACAGGAGTGCTGGAAAACCCCCGTGGTGCAGGACCCTGGGGTGAGGGGAGGGAGCTCTGCGGGGTCTGGTTCCAGCTCAGCTTTGGGCACCCTTTGGTTTTGGGCTTCCCAGGGATTTCCCACCGGGGTTTGACTTTCCCCATCCTGACGTTTGTGAGAAGTTCCCTTTGAAGCAGGGGCTGGTTCCGGCCACTTCTCCTTTTTGTGACCTTCAAGTTCAGGTCTGGGCAGGTCCCTTCAGCTGCCCCCGTTGGACCAATGCCCTGGACAGGGCAGCTCGGACAGTGCCGGGCCTGGCTGGGGCAGAGTGAGGGCTGCTGCAGCCCCTCGGAGCCCCCTGAGCATCCTGGGCTGTCCCTGCTCCCGAAAACCACAAACACTGAATAAAGGGGAATAAAAGAAAACAAACGGAACAGAATAAAATGGGGAAATAAATTTAAAAGAAGAAAATTTTAAAAAAGAGAATAGAAGAAAATAAATAAAATAGAAGGAAATAATAACTGGAATGGAATAAAAGGAAAAAATAAATACAATTAAGAAAATAAATAAATAGAATTAAAGAAAATAAATAAGAAAACAGAAGAAAACAGATAAAAAATAAAATTCAAACAAATAAAAGCGAATAGAAAATTAAAATAGAATAAAAATAAAATAGAAAATAAAAATAAGATTAAATAGAAAATAAAACAAAATAAAATTAAGATAAAATAGAAAATAAAATAAGGATAAAATAGAAAACAAAATAAAGTAGA
>VZTD01004895.1:301095-320561 GCA_013397725.1 Rhagologus leucostigma
GAGGGCCCTGCGGAACGGGCTCGGAGGGGCCTCCGGGGAATGGGGGCCTGGAGGGGGCCGCGTGTCCCCAGCTCTGCCCACGTGTCCCCCCGGCCCCGGTGGCCGCGTTCCCCCGGCGGGGCCGGGCCGGGCCCCCTCCGGCCTCGGCGGGACGGGACGGGACCTGTTGAGCCGCGGCCACCGCATCCCCGCTCTGGGCGTTAATTGTTTGTGTTGCCTGGGCGGGGGGCGATGGCGGCCGCGGCCCGGCCGAGCCCCCTCAGGAGGGCCCGGAGCCCCCGGGGTGGGCAGGGCGGGGATCTGCCTGTGCTGGCCCGGCCCGGAGGAGAAACCCCTTGGATGGGACAGCCCTGGCTCGTGGGCACAGCTCCCTCCCTTCAGAGGGGTCGGGAAGGGGACGGACCTGCTGCAGGATTCGTGAGCAACCCAAAAATTTATAACGAGGGAAAAAAAAAAAACATCGCAGAGAGCAAGGGGGTTGGTGGCACAACTGTGAAGTTACAGTCTGCAGCTTCCCTGTTTTATCCCACCTCTTTCCCCCGACTTTATCCAGCTCCCGGCTGGAGCGTAGTTTTGCTCTAGGTAAAGGCATAGCCCTGAGGTTCAAACCCTTCAGTCTCTAAACTGGTCGGGGAATGGGGAATTTTCAATTTTTTTTCAGGTCACGGTGAGCCACGGCTCAGCTGTCATGAGGGAGAACGTGTCAGGAGAACTTGAAAGCAGACTCTTACTCTGCTTCTGTCTTTTGCTGCGGGCTCAGGAATCCTGATCTTACAGAGCTGCCTCTGCTCTGATCTGCAGCACAGTGAGCTCAGCTCCTTCAAAGAAAGCTGTGTGAGAAGGACAGGCAAAAGGAAAGGGCAGGAAGTCCTCTGGAGGGAAAGGACAGGGGATCTGGAGTTGTCCAGTGTCCAGCACAGATGTTTGGGAAAAGCATTTCTGTCAGTGCTAGTGAAAGGCAGGATTCCCTCCTCCTAGAGCTTGGAGCTGCAGAGTGGCCACACTCTCTGGGTTTCCATCCCTTTGTTAAAAGCCCCTTTCCGGTCTGGAAGTCTTCTGCCAAGTTGCAGGGCAGGGAGGGATTTTTGCTGGGAGATGTGAAACTTCCCCAGCCACCTGTTTATCACAGTCCCCAGGGCTTTGTCCTTGCACTCTGCTTGCTTTCCCAACTCAGGCTCACATCCAGCTCCCTGTTTGTCTACTGCCGTTCCCTGGACTGTGTATCCCATGTTTCAGATTCACTTTCTGTCTTAGTCACTTACTGTGAGGTGAACCTGGGGTGAGCTTGTGACTCTTCAAAATCCCCAGAAAGAGGGAGAGGAGCATTGGGAATTCTTGCCAGTGGTGGCAAAACCTGGACCTGTTGGTTTATACCGAGGAGCCGAGTGCAGGTGCTGAGCAGGGAGCTGGTTCCCTGTGCCTGGCTCACCTTGCAGCTCCCGGGATGCTCTGTTGGACACGAGGGTTGCACTGTCACCTGTGCTGTCATCAGACGAGGAAATGGGCTCTCCCATGTGCTTGGCCAAGGCTTGGGGAGCTTGGAATAGACTCAGCCTCCCGAGCAAAGTTGTCCTGCCTCACTTCAGCTGCCCCCGGAGCTGTTTGCCAGCTGCTTCCTTGTCCACATCTAACGTGGCCCTTCTACTGATGGGGTGAAGAGTACCCCCCGCACTGGAATGGGGTGATTTAGTCCCGTTTTGGAGGTCAGACCGTCCAGATCTGTGCTGTGCTTGGTCACTCCTGCTCCTCTGTGGGCTCCCAGGGATCTCCATGGCCACACTAATGAAAGGGAAAATGTCCCTTGTGAGTAGTGAAAGTATCTGGGATCAGAGCACAGAGATTGCTAAACCTTCCCAGTCCTGCCCACAGGCCTGGGAAGGGAATTGCTTTCAGCTTCTGAGTTTTAATTTCTAGTAAGACAGGGAAGTATTTTCTGGTTCTTGAGCCATAAATGCTGCTGTAAGTGGATCCAGAACCAGCTTTGCTGGAGGTTTATCAGCTTATCTTTAGGAATATGTAATACCCAGCTAATGCTGTCAATAAAGAGTGCACCTTAGGCTGCACCTTTATCCTGCATTTTCCAGATGCCTCTGGGAGGCAGAGTTATCCCTGAGGCCTGCTTTGGTCTGCTGCCTGCTTCCCTCTGGAGCTGGTGGTGTGGTAGAAGGGCTGCTCTGCTCCTGGTGAAATTGGGTGGGTTGTTGCTCTGGGTACGTGAGGCAGAAGGGAGGGCCGAGGAAGGGATGGAGGCAGCGAAGGCCAGAAAAAAACCCCAACAAAACAACAACTTTTGCAAGTGGGCAAAGCCAGAGCAAAACAATCCATCACACTGTGACAGCTTTGAGTTCCTCCAGAAAACCTGGCCGAGGTCCCAAGGGGCTGGTGCTGGTGTTGGGTCAGCGTGAGTGAGACGAGGCAGCCGTGGTGATGCTGCCAGACACTCCCTGTGTGACCCTGTGCTGATTCCAGGGAACTCATGGGACAGAAGATGAGCTGGAGCCACCCAGACCATGACTGAGTTTGAAGCAGGAGCTGAGCTGGCCCCGTGGCTGCACTGAAAGGCCCTGTATTTTCTGCAGGCCTCTCTTGGGGCTGTTGTCTGGCTGCCTTTGCTTCTGTCTCTGTTTCCTCTCGCTGTGTGATGTGGTTGGTGTTGAGGTGGTCTCCAGCTCCACATCCGTGGGCTCATTCTGTGCCTGGAGCTGTGCTAAGGGATTGAGTTAGTCCCGTATCTCCTGCCAGGGCAGGAGAGGCCTCGTGGGCCTCTGCTAGTAGCGAGAAACAATCCTGCCGTTCATCCCAACCCGTGATGCTAACGTGGGGAGAAGGGATGTTTGTCCCTGGGATTACCCGTGCTCTGGGAAGGGCTGGCCGTGTGGCCAGCTCGTGCTCTGGCTCAGCCCTGGGGTGTGATCCCACACTTCCTGGGATCCCAACCCGCTGTTAGAATGGTGCCATAGTCATTTTATCATCCTAATGCAAATTTCATGCTCCAAACTGATGTTAGCTTTGACTTGGGTGGGGGCAGATCCCAAAGTTAGAGGAAATGGAACTGCTGTGGGCTCAGAAATATCCGTGTCCAGTGAGGACAGTATGGAACTTGCACAAGCAGGGAGAGACGAGCAGCTCAGCTGGGACTTTGTAAACACCACCCTGCCCTTCCAGCCCTGTAGTGGGGACAGCGAGAGACCTTCCTGAAGCACCAGGCTGCTCTGGGACCTGGAAAAGAGGGAGCTGCTCTTACCACGCCGTCACTGGCCATCCTCTACCCTGGAAATACTTGTGTGTGCAGTTAACCTGTGTGCTGGAGTCGTGACCCAGCTTGTCAGCTTAGCACAGCGCTGCAAAGCCTGCAGCGGATTAGCTCTGCCTCCACACGCAGCCCCATCCCGGCCGGATCCATGGAAACCTTCCAGCAGCGGGCTCTGACATTGCAATGGATGCAGATGTCACGTAAGAGGCAGCAGGGCTGGCCCCGAGTCAGTAACACCCGGGGCTCCGCGGGGCTCCCTGCGGTCACTGCTGTTCCACGGGAACGGTCGGGCGTTGCAGCATCTGCTGCCTGACCTTCCCCTGTGGGGAGGGAAGCAGGAGGGGACCTTTTACAGAACTTGCTTTCTCTTGTGGCTTTTCTCCCTCTGTGGCTGTGGGGAGGAAGGCCAGGGGGACAAACCACACTGGAAATTTGGGGTTCTTGCCTTCCCTCTCCCCTGCCAGACTGGGTTTTCCAGCCTCCCCAGCACCCACTCCCTCAGCTGCCCTCCCTCAGCATCCCTGTGCAGTGTGAGCAGTGTCACCCTTAATATCCCTCCTGTCACTGCCCATGGTCTGGATGTAAATCCTGAGCTTGAAGCCCAGCAATAAACTCCCTGTTCATCCACCTGCCCGGGATGGATGCTGGTGTCTCACTGCTGGCTGACCTGGGCTCTCTGCTCCAGGCAGCAGCATTCCCACCTGCAGCTCTTGGGTGGGCTCTGCCAGAGCTCCCCTCAAAGTGGTTTTTTCTTCTGCTGTCCCAGCTATGGCTTAATTCAACAGGGCTTTTCCCTTTATTCCATAAACTAACTTGACTTTAGGATTGTCTGGAATGCTCGGCCTTGCAGGGGCGAAGGAGATGCCAGTTAAACCAACCTCTTCCATTCTCCTAAGCCACCCTCTTTCCGGGAAGGGCTGGGAAACATGGGAAGTCCCAGGAGAACTGGTGTCTGTACAGTTTCTTACTTGGGAATTTCCAAATTGTGCAGCAGATTGGAATAGCGGGGCCTGGGGGCGGCTGGCGACAGGCAGGACCTTCTTAAAGCTGACTCTGGTGAAAGACAAAAGGCTCTTTGTTTGCCCAAACCTTGGGAATTCAGCATTTCCAGTGTGCCCCCGTTCGGGTTTGGTTGCGAAGGCTGCTGCTAAAGCACTTTCCAAAAGAAAAATGTGGATGTTGTCCTGCAGAGCAGCAGAATGAAGCGGGGCTGGTGCGTGCCTGGGCTGGGGCTGGAGGCGCAGCTGGGCCGGGTCGAGCTGCTCCTTCTCCAGAAACTTCCGAGCAGCTTCTGCTGCCGGGGCTGAGCGCGGGGGGCGGACGGGGAAGGCAATGCCGAAGGGAACGGCCGTGGCTCGGCTCTCCTGCAGCAACATGGGGCGATCCTGCGGGAGGAAAGGCAGAGCTTGCAGAGGGGAAGGATTAGCTTTTGGGAAAACATTGGCAGCTCCCTGGGCCGGGAGGCTGGAGTCAGCGCCAGACAGGAAGCGGCTGACGTGGAAGTGCCGGCTGGCCGGGATTATGAATGGCCAGGAGTGCCTTCCAGCCACACTGAGCCCTCCTCGCCCTGCCCTGCCCTGCCCGAGGTAAGCACGGGGCAGACCTTCGCTCCTCATATCACAAATCCATTCAAAAGAGCAGCTGGGAGTCTCGTCCCAGGAAGACAAGCCCTCGTTTGTTGCCAGACTGGCTCTGGAGGCACAGAAACTGGCTGCCATTAGTGCCGTGTGGCTGCCAGGATTGTTCTGGTCCCTGCTCTCTGTAGTAAAATCTCTCATTTGATCGGAGAAAACCAGGATCATCCTGTCCCTAGACACTGAGCTAGTGCAGAGTGGCCATGGGAAGGGATTTGTGAAAGGAGGGGGGTGGAATGATGGAAAAAATGTGCGTGTGTGTCTGTCTCGGCTGTTTTGTGCAAGTTGCCTGTTTAAAGCTGCTTTTCTTCTCTTTCTCACTCTGTAAATTGAAGTTTTTACTTGAAATGCTCAGTGCATCCAAAATACCTTTATCAGGGCTGCTCTATCAGTCAGGGGGGTTTTGTGTCCTGTGTTGGGAACTCTGGCCTGGCATTAAGGGCCCTGGGGGAAGCAGGATTGTGGCTCCCCTCTCTTGGGGAGCTCTGGGAACACAGTGGCTGTCATAGGCTCCCCACCCAAGGGTTACAAGCAGCTGGACTCGGTGGGATCTGAGGACAGCAGCCTGGCCTCCCAGAAAGGAAACTGGACAAATCCCTGATTTTAAGAGCTGCGTTGCTCCCTGGGCTGTGCTGAAGGGCTGGTTTACCAGAGGCAGCAGGATGTGGCTGCCTGGGCGCTGGGGTCACGGGGGAGGGAGGTGGCCTCGTGTCTGACCCCTCCCCAGCTGCGGAGCCTCCGGGTGGCGGCTGCCCATGAAACAAACGGGGAGGATTTTCCCCTCTTTTGAAAAAGGAAGCTCGGCCTCGGTGCCTGCCAGCGCTGACAGAGGGTGCAGAGCAGGGCTGAGCCTCTGCGGGAGTGACCTGCTGAGGCCAGGAACACAGGTAGGGGCTTGCTGACTGCTGCCTTGCTGGTTTTTCCGTGGCCTGCTGGTTTTTCCCTGCCTTGCTGGTTTTCCCTGGCTGTTGTTAAACCCCTGCGCAGTGTCGGCAGCAAGGGGAGCCTGGAGTGCTGCTGGGGCTGGCACTGGTGGAGCAGTCATGGGACTCCTGAAGTCCTTTTTGGGCCGTTCTGCCTCTGTGGGGAGGGCAGGATCTGTCGGGAACTCTGCTGGCTCCTGGAAAACCTCGGGATGGCTGCAGCAGGGCGCAAGGGGAGGCAGCTTCCCAGTGTTTTGGAGGAGGTGACTCTTCCCTTTTCCAGACTCTGAGCTGCCTTTAAAAGTGACCAAGACTTGGGAGGCAGCCGCCTGGGCTTCCTCTGCCCGGAGCCCAGTATTAGAGCAAGGCAGCTCCGTGTGATCCACCATTCCTGGCGAGGGAAGAGGAATGGCAGGACAATGCCAACAGCCCTGGCACCAAAGCCAGCACAGGACTGGAGCTGCACAAGCAGGGAGTCAGAGAAAAGCAGCTTTTGGGATGGGAGGGGAAGGGAGGGCCAGGCCTTGAGATCCCTGGGCAGGCAAGTCCAGCATAGTAGGGAGCTGCTCCTCCCGTGTCCTTGGGATAAGCTGGAGGTGTGTTTGTGCTCCGGACAGCCCACGGGGGTCACGGGCTCTGTGATCCTGAGCGATGGCCAAGGTCCTCTCGGAGCACCGGCGACGTCTGCTGTGATCTTGGCTGGCTGAAAGGAGGATGCAACAAAATGTACTGAGGTTTGTTGGGGGGGGAAAGTGGTTTTTCTCCTCACCTTTCAAGCTTGCACATACCATTCAGGTGCTTTGCATGTCCCATTTCCCAATTGTCCCTAACCTTTCCTTTCCCCTGTGTGTGGGGGCGGTGTCAGCTGTGACTCCTGCCTGTGGAAGTAGGTGTTGTACAGATGATATCATCTCCAAGCAATGTTAGGGATGCTTTGGTCTCTGTGCCTCTTTATTTTTATTTTTTTTTCCTAGAGCTAAATGTTTCTTTTAGCTCATTGCAGTCAGAGACCATAATTAAATAGGCTGCATCTGCTTGATGTCTCAGCTACTCATTTTGCTAATGCTTCACACAGATGCTGAATCGTCTGAGAGACAATTGCTGCTGTCTTGAGCTCCCCAGTTCTCAGGGATGATGTCTCCGTAGGATCAGGAATTTGTTTGTAGGACGAGTACTGCTTCAATACCAAGTACACTCTGCCCTGCATAGAGACCCTGACAAATGTGAGGGCTGGGAAATCTCCAACCCTGTGACGTGTGACAAGGGCGAGTGTGGGATCCTGCCCGGGGATGGGGCAGCCCTGGATGCAGGGACAGACTGGGAACGAGAGGCTGGAGAGCAGCACCCTGGGAAGGGACCTGGGGGTCCTGGTCAGTGGCAAGTTGGATCTGAGTCCCCGGTGTGTCCTGGCAGCCCAAAGGGCCACCGTGTCCTGGGGGGCACCAGGCCAGGGAGGGATTGTCCCGCTCTGCTCTGCACTGGGGCAGCCTCACCTCCAGTGCTGGGGGCACTTTGGGCACCACAAGATCAGAAGGACCCAAAGCTGTTGGAGAGTGTCCAAAGGAGGGACACGGAGCTGGGGAAGGGGCTGAGGAGCGGCTGAGGGCACTTGGCTCGTTCAGCCAGAGCAGAGGAGACTGAGGGGAGGCTCCTCGGGGGCTGCAGCTCCTCCCGAGGGGAGGCGGAGGGGCAGGGGCTGAGCTCTGCTCTGGGACAGGGCCAGGAGCCCAGGGAACGGCTGGGGCTGTGTCAGGGCTTGGCATGGAGCTCAGGGAAAGGTTCTTCCCCCCGAGGGTGCTGGGCACTGCCCAGGCTCCCCAGGGAATGGTCCCGGCCCCGAGGCTGCCAGAGCTCCAGGAGCGTTTGGACACCGCTCTCAGGGATGCCCAGGGTGGGGTTGTTGGGGTGTCTGTGCAGGGCCAGGGGCTGGACTGATGATCCCTGTGGGTCCCTTCCAGCTCAGGATCTTCTGGGATTCTATGAAAAGTGTCTCCATCCTGCTCACATGAGAAAAATGGTTGGTGGTTGTTTCTTGATGTGTGTGGCCAAAGCCAGGGGATGTTTGGTTTTACCCTTGGGTTTTACCCCATCCTCATGCATGCCAAGCCCTGCAGTGCAGATCCTCCAGACGAGAAGCAGGGATGGAGTCACACTGCACCAGGGATGCTGCGAGTGCTCCAGGGAGCCACGTGGAGGACGATGCTGCTGCTGCTTTGTGGTTTCCTGTGTGAGAGGATGTGTTTTCCTCCATCTCCAGTGCAGGGAACTCATTGCGTGCAAGTGCTTCCTTGGACTTTCTGCTGGAAGTAGCAGCAGCCTCAGCACCTGCTGCCCACATTGCTGGTTCCGTGGAGGCCGTGCCTCAGTTCTGGGGTGGGCGCGATCTCTGGAGCTTCCGGCTCTGCCACAGGATGTGGCCAGGCTGTGACACAGCTCCTGGTAACCAGCACTGCTCAGCTGTCCTTCCACACCCTTCACTTCTTCCTCTGCCGCGTCTGGGGCGGGATCACGCTCCAAAGGACACGTCTGCCACGGCTTTGTGCTGGGTTTGCCTCCCCTGATGTGGCTCACGGGGTCACAGCAGCTGTTTTGGCAGCAGGAAGGCCAGGTTGGATGGGGCTTGGAGCAACCTGATCTAGTGGAAGGTGTCCCTGCCCATGGCAGAGAGTTGAAACTGGATGACCTTCAGGGTTCCTTCCAACCCAAACCGTTCTGTGTCTGCTATGGATTCACCTCTCAGCCCATGGTGGATCTCACTGAATCACATTAAAATGCTTTTAGGGTTTCTCCCAACACATCGTAGCCCATGTTGGAGTTTGGATCTCTCAGCTCCTGCACGGAAGAGGTTACTGAGCCCATTCCCGCAGGAAATGTTGAACCTGTTCTTAGTGGGGTGAACTGGAATGGTTTGGGGTTTCTTCCTCACTGTAATTAAATAAGGAAACAAGAGGCCTTGGCTTTAAAGCTTTTTAATCTTTCTCCAGAGAAGAACTGCTGATTAGCACTGCAGCATCTGTTAGAGACGGGCTCGATTGCAGCCATGGTAGTCGTGACCTTGAGTTTGGGATGTGCTTGCCAGCATTTGAGGACACTATTTACCTATTGGAACAACACTGTGGCCTTATGTAAATCTAAGCAGATTCTGCTTGGGGAAAGGGGTTTTTTTTGCTTGCCTGCTTATGAATTTATGGAAACTTATTTATGCTATTTAAGGCATCAGCTTAATTTCTGTTACTTTATTCATTTCTCTGTCCAGCACATGTAAAATAATATTTTTGGTACACAAAGCTTTCTGCCTTAAGCCTCCATCAAAGAGCAGCCTGACACAAATTCTGCGAGGGGCTGGATGTGGGAACAAAGGAGGTATAATTAGCTGCAGATAAACAGAGCTGTGTTTCTCGTCAGCATCCCTTCAGATCTCAACTTGCGTCTCACCCTTGGAGCTGATTCTTTTCTGCAGGCTGGAAGAGGAAGATGAACATTCCTTCATCTTCCAGTTTTCAACTTGTAAACGGAGCTAAACTGAAATGGGAAATAGATTTATGGTCTGTGTGCACCTGCAGAAGGGGCTGTGGTTGCTCTCAGGGCTGGTGTTATTTCAGGATATTTGCTTTCCGGGTGCCTGAGCTGTGACGACTTCTTCTCGTTCCCCTCCACCCCTTCTTTCCTGTCTCCCACTTTTGGTGGCTGGCGTGGTGGGGGATGTCTGGCAGTGGCCCTGAACTGTGTTGGGGACTGGCATGACCCGGCCTTGTTCCCAAAGGGGGGATGCATAGGTGAAAATGGGATCTGAGTGAAACCCAGCTGGTTTTACCCTTCTTTGTCAGTGCGTTGGAGCCAAGCAGGTGGTGGCATTTCTGCAGGGTTGGGGTCTCATGGTGTGGCAATGTCAGGGAGAGTAGCAGCCCCCTCCCATGGCTGTGGGGCCTGTTCCCTCATTCCCACGTGGAACAGGTCAGGAGGTGACTCTGTTCAGCCCAGGTCACCCCTCCAGCCGAGCCTGCCCTCTGCTCCAGCCGAGGAAGGGAAGGGGGAGGAAGGAAAGCTGCTGTGGGCTCCCCCCCTTCTCAGATGTGGGGCGAGGGCCCAGATGGCATCCCAGATCTCTTCCTATGGGATTTAGACAAGGTTTCCTGTTGAGAGAGCTGCTCCTAATCGCTGCCCTTCTGTGCTGTGTTGCAGATCAGGACCAGATGAGCAGAGGGAGGTTTCTGTGAAGATCAGAGTCGCCCCAGCCCTGCCGTGGGAAGTGGCCGCGCCTCTGGCTGTCACCGCTGTGGGCCTGGAAGAGACACAAGAGAAGGAAAATGTCCCACGCTTTAAAGCAAGTGTTCAATAAAGACAAAACCTTCCGGCCCAAGCGCAAGTTCGAGCCGGGGACTCAGCGGTTTGAGCTGCACAAGAAGGCCCAGGCCTCGCTCAATGCCGGCCTGGACTTGAAGGTGGCCGTGCAGCTACCGCCGGGCGAGGAGCAGAACGACTGGGTGGCCGTGCACGTCGTGGACTTCTTCAACCGCATCAACCTCATCTACGGCACCATCAGTGACTATTGCACGGAGCAGTCGTGCCCCGTCATGTCGGGGGGCCCCAAGTACGAGTACCGGTGGCAGGACGAGCACAAGTACCGCAAACCCACGGCCCTGTCCGCGCCCCAGTACATGAACCTGCTCATGGACTGGATCGAGGTGCAGATCAACAACGAGGACATCTTCCCCACCAACGTCGGTGAGTTTGGGTCCCAGCTGGGGCTGGAGGGAGGGAGGTGGGTGTGGAGCCTTCTCATGGAGCCCCTGTTGCTGTTCCAGGAGATGCTGTAGCACATCTGACCCTTGCAGCAGAGCTGTTTCCCTCTGTGCTTCTCAGGTGGGCAGTGCAGTGAGCTCTATCCCAGCTCTTCTGCAGTGCTGAAATACCCAGAGCTGTACCAGACCCCACTGGGAGTCATGGATACCTCGAGGCAATGAAACAGGAGGCTGCTGTTCGAGCAGTCGGTGTCTGAGGTGGCTCTGGAGTGGCTCGTGCTGGATGCAGGATGGCTCTCTGGGAGCTGATGGCCAGCCCGGGGCCGAGGCACAGCTCTGTGTCACCTGGTGATGGTGCCACGTGCCATAATCACCCTCCCTGTTATTAGAGGCCACGCTGGCTGCCTCGGCCCCTCCTGAGGGGTGGGATGCTGGCACAGGCCTGGAGGGAAGGGCCGCGTTTCGTCTACTGCCAGGGCCGTGGAAACAGGAGTTTGGCCTAAGACACCTCAATCTCCATATCCAAACACAGCTTTGGGACAGAGATTGGTTGGGTTTTGTTTTGTGATGAAGATGGAAGAATTTAGTCTCTAAATTATCAGGTAAATACAGCTGAGGCTATGCAGAGCTTCGAGCTCCTGGGATGGAGGAGACAAGGTGCAGCAGAGCTCCCTCCCTCCCTTCTACCCCGATGTTCATCCCTTTGGAGCTCTGATGGGATGCAGTTGGGCCCTATTTGGGGCACATCTGCCACTTGAGCATCCGCAGGGATCCTCCACTGTGCCAAAATGCTGCTTAAACCTGGTGTGGAGCGGGCAGAGAGGGGAGGGTGGCCATGAACAGCCAGTTTTGAGACAGCTGAAGCACCAAACCCTCCTCAGCCGTTCCTTCTCGTGCTGCACAGGCTCTGCTGCAGCTCCCCAGGGACCACACTGGGGGTGTTGGTTCTGTTCTGGGCTGCAGGATGAGCTTCTGACAGCACGAGGGCTGTGGTTTGGGGTTTTTTCAGTTGTTATTGTCTTCAGCTCAGCTTTTACCGGATACTTTAACGCTGACTGAAACGCTGCAGCTCTGGCAGAGCAAGGAAAGGGTTTAACTCGTCCTTGTTCCTCCAGAAACGGTGTGAACTTTACACCCTGATATCCCACGGAGGTGGCCGCATGGCCAGACTGCTCTGCTGCAGGGGCCCAGCCAAACACAGACCTGGAGCTTTCAAAGAGGACCTTAACAGCTTTAATTTTTAACCAAAGAGCTAAAGATGTACCAAAACAAGGGATAACTGTGGGGAGTTAACAGCACCAGCCCTTTCCTTTGGGAAGTTATTTGGTTGTATCTGGTGTTTTGCACTGTTTATATAAATACATCAAACAGGAGTGGAAGAAAACTCGTCTGAGACAACTGCTGGGAATGTGGGCTCTGCTTTCAGTCACAGCAGTGCATCAGTCTGTCACTTAAAAAATCTGTGCTTTGAAAAATGTGATCCAAAGGACAGGGAAAAGGAGAGGGGAGCTGGAGATTACCAGGGACAGAAGCGCTTTTGCCTCAATCTGTCCATTTTACCAATTTATTTTAGCCCAAAGCAACCAGTTTTAACGTGGCTGAAGGTTTTTCATGGCCGCTCTTCCCTCCCAGGTACTCCCTTCCCCAAGAACTTCCTCCCGGTGGTGAAGAAGATTCTCTCCAGGCTCTTCCGGGTTTTTGTCCACGTCTACATCCACCACTTCGACAGGATCACCCAGATGGGCTCGGAGGCCCACGTGAACACCTGCTACAAGCACTTTTACTACTTTGTGAAAGAGTTCAATCTCATAGACACCAAGGAGCTGGAGCCCCTGGTGAGTGCCTGGGTGGGCTCAGGTACAGGTGGGGCTCTCAGGGTCTGTGGCCAGCACAGGCCTGGGGGAGTCACAGAGGGCTCTGGAGCCTTCTCAGAAGGGCCCGCTTCAAATCCTGGGGTCAGTTTTGGGTCCCTCACTCCAAGAAAGGCACTGAGGGGCTGGAGAATGTCCAGAGATGGGAACGGAGCTGGGAAGGGGCTGGAGCACCAGGAGCAGCTGAGGGAGCTGGGAAAGGGGCTCAGCCTGGAGAAAAGGAGGCTCGGGGGGACCGTGTGGCTCTGCACAACTCCCTGACAGGAGGGGGCAGCCGGGGGGGCTCAGTCTTGTCCCAGGTAACAAGTGACAGGACAAGAGAAAACGCCCTCAAGCTGTGCCAGTGGAGGTTTAGATCGGCTATAAGGAAAATTTCTTCACTGAAAGAGTGGGACAGGCATTGGAAGGGGCTGCGTGGGGCAGTGTTGGAGTCATCATCCCTGGAAGTGCTCAAAAAACATGTGGAGGTGACACTTGGGGACACGGTTTAGTGGTGACACAGCAGCGATGGGGTAATGGTTGGACTCGATGATCTTGGGAGTCTTTCCCAGTCTTAAGAATTCCATGATTCTCTTCTAAAGCTGGTTGCCCAAATTCAGGACCAGCTGGCCTTGCAGTGTAACTGTCAGGGACCTGGGAGTCAGGATGTGACTGGGATGTCCTGGGAACGGGAATGGTGTGGGGAACACAGCCCTGCCCATACTGGAGCTGTGGGCAGCAGTGTCACCCCATGCCTAGGAATGGTACTGACAGCTAAACACGGGGTTTTTTCATCCACACCCTCACCTGGGAGCCTGGATCCTCCTTCACAGCCCCTTGTCTTCTCTGTCCCTTTGACAGAAGGAAATGACCTCCCGGATGTGCCACTGAGCTCAGACCTTCCTGCTCCACCTGGGCACCTCTTCCGAGGACTCCGAGCCCCAATCCCATGTTGGAGACGTGATCCAAGGGGAGAACAGAGACGTTTCGTTTAAGAAATTATATATTTTTAATGAGTTTCAATGTAAAACTGTGATACTGCAGGAATATTTTTTTAAAGATGCTCTAGATTAACTAGTTTTTTATAGTAATTTCTATAAAAAAGAAAGAAAATATTTTGTGGGCCACTTGATGGGAATGATGGCTCTCAGAGTGGGGAAGAGCTGCCTGAGCTGCCTCCTCCGTGTGCCCCGAGTGAGCTGAGCCAGACACTTCAGTGTCGTGGAGCTGGTGCTGCCATGGAAGCGGTACTTCCCTTGGGATACACATTTCCCACCCCTGAAGGCAGGGTACAGGACTGGGGAGGAATTGCTGGTGTACATGGATCCCCCAGCACCTCTCCCACTGGCTGTGAGCCCAGGTTTGGGGCAGAGCTGCTCTGTGCCCACCTGTCCCAAGGCCCGGCTCTCGTGCGGTCTCTCTGAGCGAGCTGGGACTGGGCTTTATCCCACAGCTGCCGCTGTTGGAGCCGGTGCTGTTGGAATGGAAACCTGCCCTCGCGTGTCAGCCCAGCCCTGAGCTGAGCTCTGCGCACACAGCCCGGCTGTGGCTCAGCACTGTCCCCACGGGGACACAGATCCACGCTGGCAGCTCCTCATGGGAGCCAGCACAGGGAAGGCGCTGGGACAGCACCAGGAATTCTCCATCCCCTCCCTCCCTGTCCCTCGTGGTACGCTGACCCTGCCGGGACCACATCCCGCTTCCCATTGGGGTACGGAGCCTTCTCCCCCTGTTCCCCAGCACCACCACCCCACCCAGCTGTGCACATCTGGGACCAAAATCTCTGGTGTGCAGCCAGAGCCCCCCCGGCCTCGCCCGCTGCTTGCACGAGGAGAGCTTGGCAGTGCCCCAGGTAGGTAGTGGGTCTACCTAGGATTTGGGGACCAGTAAGTGACCAAACTGCACCACTAACCACTTCTTCCTTGCAAAGCGTTCCCGTGCCCTGGAATCTCTGTACATACATGACTCTGTCATTTCTCGTCCTGCCGTTAGGACACTCGTACAAATACCACTCGTGCTCTGAAATGGAACCAATAAATTATGTTGTATTTACACAGCACACGCCGCCGCCGAGCGTCTCGTGACTGCACGTTCGTCAGAGCCTTCCCCTCAGCAAAACAAACACGGGGTGTTTGGGCTCCTTGGGGACTGTGCTGGAGAGCTGGGAGCTCGTGGGCGTGTGCTCCTGGTGCGGCTCCTGGCAGGTTGGTTGGGTTCCTCCTGCTCTCCAGGTGCCAGGTCCGGGCTGCTTCGAGCCCTGCGCTGGTCCCGAGGCCGTGGGGCCTGACAGCAGCCCAGGGTTGGCCTGACTTGTGTCTGCAGTGTCTCTGTACCCAAGGGTTGAGCTGTTCTCCCAGCTCTGAAATTCGGGTGGAAGTCAGCAGGGGAGGGGAATTCCAGCTCACCTACTCGCCAAGAGGCTCCTCTGCCATGGGGAGGGGCCAGGGGTGCAGTCGTTGAGGCTGGTGGACTAAATCGAGAAAAACTCTGCATTTGGGGGACGCACGTTGTTTTCCTGGCCAGGAGGGGAGTGAGGGGCTCCCCAGCTGTAGCTCCTCCTGTTCCCTGCCTGCAGCACTGGCTCTTGCCCGTGCCTCTGCACAGTGGAGGTGCTGGGACCACCCTCCAGCCCCTCTCCCAGTTTTTTGTGGGTGCAGCTCAGCTGGAGAATGTGCTGTTCCTTGGTGTGGAATATCCCTTTGGCCAGCCTGGGTCAGCTGTCCCAGCCCTGCTCCCCCAGTTTTTGTGCCCCTCCTTGCTGGCAGAGCACGGGACACACAAAGTCCTTGGCTTATGGTAAGCACTGCTCAGCAACACCAAAACATCGGTGTGTTATCAGCATTCTTCTCATCCCAGATCCCAAACACGGCCCTGTACCGGCTCCTGGGGAGAGAACTGGCTCTATCCCAGCTGAAACCAGGACACCTGCAAGGCCCCGAGTGCTGAGCTGTGGTGGGGCTGCAGGTGGGTGCTGAGCGGTGCCAGGTCAGCTCTCGGAGCCAGGGCAGCTCCTGCCGCTGTTCCTCAGCTTCCCTTTCACCCGCACCTGGAATGCTGTGGGTGCTGAGTCCGGGGGTGTGTGGCACCCAACCAGCTGTGACCCACGGGGCTGCAGGGGACCTGCCTTCCTTTTAGGGGGAAAGACCCTCCCACGAGAGACCAGCTCAGCCAAAGGAGGAGGAGGAGGAACAGCACCTTTGTGGGAGATGTGGCAGGGCTGGAGGTGGCTGAGCCCGGCCCCCAGGCCCGGCAGTGCAGGATGTTGCCCAGACAGGTCTGTGGAGCCACAGCTCAGCCTCTCTCTGCCTCTGCCCCGGCAGCCCCAGCCCCGCTTTCATCTCCCCGGGCTTTCATCTCGTGTTTACTCGCTCCTGAGCTGCAGCTGTGAGTGCTGCAGGGAGCAGGCAGCTGTGAGCCCCTGGGGCGGAGCCCCCTGAGCTGAGCCCCCAGGGCTGAGTTCCCAGTGCTGAGCCCTCCAGGCTGAGCCCCTCAAGCTGAGCTCCCCGAGCTGTGCCCAGCCTGGCAAGGGGGTTTAGCCTTGACCAGGAGCTCTCCGTACTTTCATTGCTCATCTCCCCAGGCACTGGTTGGGTGCAGAGGCCTCCCAAAGGCTTTGCTGAGAAGCCAGAGAACAGCTTTGCAGATCTGCGCTGCAGGGCCTGGCCGAGCAGGTGCTGTGCCCAGGGCTCCAGCAGCCTCCCCTCTGCAGGGCTGATCCCTTCCCAAAAAGCACAGATGGCATCTGCCCCGGAGCTGGAGCGGGCGCGGGCTGGCGGCACGGAGGGGGCTGCGGCTGCCGTATGTTCCGAGGGAAATGCTCCTTTCCTGTGGTTCAGAGCAGGGTCTCCTGCTGCTCCCAGGAAGCCGTGGCTCGCCCTGAGCCTCCCCTGCTGGGCTTCTCCATCCCCTGAACCCTGAGGAGCTCGAGAGCTTCAGGGCCTCAGTTCTGCCATGAATCCAGATTTAGGATCCTGCCAACAATATCAGTTTGTCGCAGATGAATGAGTTAGGGTCACTCAAAGAATCACCATCAGTGCTGTTAGCAAAAGTTATTTTAATATGAATCTATGGAAGTGTGATTTAACAGAGTTCAGTGGTGAGGTTCCCTCTGGTACTTCCTACATGGATGTAAAAGACTAAGGAAAATCAAGTTGGAATCGAGCTGGAATGATTTACACTGAGACTGAAGATGTAAAAGAGTAAGAGACACCCTTCCGTTGCAAGACCCGCCTGCTTCCTAAACTCCTGATGGACCTTAGGTACAGCCAGGTCCAGTCTTAGTCTCAGGTTTGGACAATGGTTTACACCTGGAGGAATTAACTACATGGATTTCGTTGGTGTTAATTCAGGGTGGTGTCAGGAGCTCACCGAGGAGCTGTTCCAAGTAAGGGTCTCTCTAGCTTGTGTGTGGAAAGATCTCTCAGTCTCAGTCTCACCCCAAACCTTGAGACGTGTCCCACCTCCAGAGGAGATCACAGATGAGCAGTCCAGCTGCAGATTAGGGGGAACTCAAATTGGACTCATCCAAAAATCTGTTGTTGGTGGAAAGGTCTCTGTTCCTTGAGGCACCGGCTCGGGAGGTGTCCCTGCTCCAGGACACCACGGCACAGTCACAGGGCCGGGCAGGGAGAGCTCGAGACACCCACTGGGACTGGCAGGGTGATGGGATGAAGCAGTTGGCTCTCAGGGAAAAGTGCAGGGGGCTCCTTGGACCCACAACTTTCATTGTTCCTTGACAAATAAGTCTCGGAAAAGCCACCCGCTCTCCGTGTGTTGGTCCCACAGTCGGTTCTGAGCTCACAAGCATCGATGCTCCCTGGGTCGCTCTGCTCCTTCATGGGTTTCCTGGACTTCTTGGCCTGGCTCTGGCCTTCTCCTCTGGATCTCAGACCAGACCATCACTGGTTTGGTGGAAGGGTTGAGTGCATCCGTCACGAGTCCCATTAGGGTTTGCCTAAAGTAGGAAGCTGGCAAGTGGGACAGCCTTTGCATGGACTCTTGGAAAGCAGCCAAGGGGGAGCAGGGGCTGGGGGTCTCCTGTGGCACCTGTGGGGTCTGTGCCAGAGCCATGTCCCGCTGGGTGAGGACCGGGATGTCCCCACCTGCCACCACCTCCCTGGGCAGCAGATCCTGCTCAGAGCCTTGCTGGGGCTGGGCTGTGACACAAGGACATCCTTACGCTGCCCTGCCCTGCCCCTCCAGCCCTGGGCACTGTCCCAGAGACAGCAGGGGGACCCCTCCAGAAGGGCCATGGGGACCATGGGCCCATGGACTGTGTTCCCATCCCCAGGAGGTGCTGCCTCATTCCATGAACCTTTTGAGCTGGGCAAACAGCAGCACAGGTGGCACAGGACATGTCCCTGCACAGCTCTGCTGTCACACTCAGCCCCTCAGACCCTGGGAGTACCTCCGCCCCTCATCCCTGCACGGGCAGTGGACGCTTTCCAAGCTCTGCAATGTGCTTTTTGTTTGTTCTGTGTTCCCTGGACAGCTGATGCCTCTGGGGCCAGATTCCCCAGGGTCCCTGGCAGCCCCCCAGCCCTGATCTGCACCCGCCTCCTCCCGGGCAGGGGAACGGGGCCCCGCGTTTGCTCCACTCCAGTTTTGGGCTCCATGGAGGAGGTGACAGCCGTTGCTGGGACAAGGGAACAGTCACCAGCATGGCACGTGCTCCCTCTCCCTTGTATGGCGCAGGCCGGGCCAGGGGCCAGCAGCTCCAGGAACATGGGCAGGACCTGGAATGCTTCTGGGAAAGTGCTGGAGCAGGGAGGACATGTCCCATCCCTTGACACTGATACCGAGGGCACCTGCTGCTCCGGCCCCACAGCGACAGCAGGTCCCTCCTCGCCCGCTGCTTTACCAGGAGAAGGGGCCCCAGGCTCATTTTTGCTCCTGGTGAACAAATCCCTGCTAACCCCAGAGGCTGCCAGGGCACAGCCAGCGGCACCCACGTCCTCCAGCACGGGGTGTGCAGGCCCTGCTGTGGTTTCAGTGCCCTCTCCAAGGGAGCAGGGGGAATTTTTTGGTGGTTTGGGAGTTTTTCTGCTCCTTCTAAGAAAATGTGCGACGTGCCAGCCTGCACCTCTTCCTGCCACATCCCTGCACTCCTGGGGCTGCCCCAGAGTGACCCAGCTGCAGTGAGTCAGGGCTGCTCTGCAGATTTCCCCTCTTCCCAGGGAACTGGGAGGATGGAGAAGGGTGAAAAGAGCCTGGGCTGTTTAAAATCCTCCTGGAAATTATTTTCCCATCTGCTGCTGTCAACTAAGACAGGACTCCCACTGCGGCACAGCATGAGCACCCTCCCTGCCCTTCTCCCCAGACACCCCAAACCACAGCTCCTGCAGCTCCTGGCCCTTGCTTTGGGGGCTGCAGGGATTTCCCTCCTGGAGTAACTTGATCCGTCTTTCCAGTAGATCCCTGGGCCAAGCCCCGTCCCAGTCCCACCATCTCCATGTCCTCATCGCCTGGGGTTTGGCTGGTGTGGGGTGTCGGGGCCAGGACTGGCCATGGCCTCGCTGGGTGATAGGGGATGGAGGATGCTCCCCATTGAACTGGCACCTCCCCTGAAGGGCTTTTTTGGGGTGAAACCACCCCAGGTATGTCTGTACCCTCCCTCAGGCCGCAGTTGCCAGCAGCTTCGATGTTGGGTTCCAGCTGCTCCCTCACCTTATTGGCACCTCTTCCAGCGGGGAAACTGAGGCACGGCACCACCATCCCCCTCGATGTGACCCCTCGTCACTCTGCCTGTCCCCCAGCTGTCCCTGGGACACACTGGGCAGCTCTGCTGGGGGGTCCTGGGCAAGGGGGACAGCCCCGAAATGTGGGGGTAAAGCAGGAGCTGGGAAAGCCAAGCGGGGTTCGCCTGCAGCAGGCGGGGAGCGGGGGACCAGGGCCGTGTCCCTGGGAGAACCCCACGGTGGAAGGGTGGGGACTTGGGGTGCACTGGAGGCCTGGCAGCAGCTGCCAAAATTCCCCCAGTGGCTGCAAGGTGAGGAGGAAGATCGAGGCTCCACCGGCACAGGAACCAGCACAGCCGTGAGTCCGTGTGCGCCTTGGGCGTGGGG
>VZTD01004896.1:11148-24538 GCA_013397725.1 Rhagologus leucostigma
TGGGTGATGGGATAACGGGTAATGGGGTAACTGGTGTTGGTTAATGGGGTGACTGGTGTGGATTAATGGGGTGACTGGTGTGGGGTTAATGGGGTAACTGGTGCTAGTTAATGGGGAAACTGGCGTGGGGTTAACTGGGTAAACTGGTGCTGGATTAGTGGGATAACTGGTGTGTTTACAGGTAACTGATGTGGGTTAATGGGGTAACTGGTGTTGGATTAATGGGGTGACTGGTGTGGATTAATGGGGTAACTGGTGTGGGTTAATGGGGTGACTGGTGTTGGGTTAACAGGTAACTGCTGTGGGGTTATTGGGGTAACTGGTGTTGGTTAGTGGGGTGACTGGTGCTGGTTAATGGGGTAACTGGTGTGGGTTAATGGGGTGACTGGTGCTGGTTAATGGGGTGACTGGTGTGGGTTAATGGGGTGAGTGGTGCTGGTTAATGGGGTGGGTTAATGGGGTGACTGGTGCTGGTTAATGGGGTAACTGGTGTGGGTTAATGGGGTGAGTGGTGCTGGTTAATGGGGTGGGTTAATGGGGTGAGTGGTGTGGGGCCCGTTCCGAGCTGTTTGAGGTGTGATTTGCCGCAGGTACAAGAGCGAACACCCCGTCTCTTTTCCCATAACACCCTGGAGGTCCCTCCCAGTTCCATCCCCCAGTAATTCCCAGTTCCCCAGGAGCCCCCAGCGAGCCGTGCTGGCCGCACAATGCCCGGCTTGTGCCCTGTGCTTCTGATGTCATTCCCACAAAAACCCTTTCCACAATGAAACCTCCAACCCAAAACTCCGCGTCCCTTCCCTCCCCACCCCGAGGAAGCTCCATAAACCCTCTGGAACCCCACAAAATCCCGGGATTTCGGAGTCGGTGGGGACTATAAATGGCACAAAGCTCCTCGTAAAGGCTGCTCCACACAGGCTGGGCCTTGAGTTCTTATTTTAGGGTTTTTCTCGTCATCTCCCTGAAATTCCCTGTGACTCGCGTTGCTCCGAGCACGGGATCCCGGTTTGGGGAGAGGCAGAAGAAGTTTGAGATGATAAAAACTCCCAAAGTTTTGTGCTGCAGGCTGGGAATTCACCCGGATCCATGGGTGGCACGGGAGGATGTTGGATGTTGGCAAGGAAAAGTCATTTATTCCTGGGATGAGATAACTTCTGAAGGACGGGATTTGATCTGGGAACCTGGGTGACTTGGGAGGCTGCTCTGTCAGGGCTTTAATCCTAAAAAGTGGGAATTCCCTGCTGCTCTCTCCACTCATTTTCGCCCTCAGCTCCGCTTTCCTTTTCCCTTAAACCATTCCCAACCTTTCCTGGCTTTGGGGCTCCCAAAAATTGGAGGCTTGTGCACAACCGGGCTGGAAAATTTGGGATTGGGCTGCAGGGAAGGAAATTAAACATGCTGTGGACACAAGCACCGGCCCGCAGGCTCTTCACTTTACTCGGGGGAATTTTGGGATTTGGGGATTTTGGGCTGGAAAATGTTCTGCCCTCGCACTGGTTTTTTAAAAATTTTATTTGTTTTTAATAGGAGATCTAAAAATAAAGCCTGGAATGTGCTCCGGTGACTCAGGGCACGGGGAAGGGAGGTGGAGTGGAATCGCCCTGGCAGCGCTGCCGGGGATCTCCACCCAGCTGGCACCACACCTGCTCCAGGGAAATCGGGGAGAAGGGAGATCCCAGCCAGGCCTGAGCTCCCTGCAGTGGGAGGAGAGGAAAAAGGGACGAATTCCCTGGGGGGGCTTCAGGCTTCCCTGGAAAAAAGGGGGGAAGAGTTCCTTGGGAATGCTTCGGGCTTCCCAGGAAGAAAGGGATGAATTCCTTGGGGAGCTTCAGGCTTCCCAGGTAAAATGTAGTGAGTTCCTGGGAGTCTTCAGGCTTCCCTGGAAAAAAAGTGGGGAATTCCTTGGGAATGCTTCAGGCTTCCCTGGATCAAGGGGTGAATTCCCTGGGCGGTTTCAGGCTACTCTGGCTCAAGAGCCCAGTCCTTCTTAGGAACTTTTCCCACCTTGGGATGGCTCCCGGGCCGAGCTCTCCCGAGGATTGTCCCACGCCACAGAAACCTGGAGGTCTTAAAGGAGGTGAGGAGAGAGAGGTGGGGAAAAAAAAGGGGGGCAAAAAAAAAAGGGAATAAAAAATTGCTGCAGTCAGGGAAAAATTCAATGGCTCATTGAGAGCCGCGGAGCTGCTGCAGGAAGCGTGAAGGGAAAACGGAGCCGGCTTTGTTCTGCCCAGACAAGGAGTAAATGCCGCGGCCCCACAGCCGCGCTCTGTTCCCAAAAAAGCATGAGGTCATCCCGAAAAGCAGGAGCCGGCACTGGGATAACCGATCCCCAGCGCTGCTCCCCCGCCTCCCCGCTTTTCCTGGCTCCGCGATCGCTCCGCTGAGCTGTTGGTGGCTCCTGGGAGGAGCTGCTCCGTCCCTGAATCCCCAAAATCGGGGGGTTTGGAGACCCTTCTCGGGTTGCCAGAGAAGGTGGAGGCGGCTTTTCGCAGCTCCGCTTTGAGATGCGAGGCTGCTCTTTAATTAATTAATTAATTAATTAATTAAAAGCACGATTTGATTAAGGCAGAGATCCGGGAGTGCGTCCTCCATCCTGAACCGTCACCCCAAACCCCATCCCCAGCACGGAGGGAATCCCACCGGGAAAAGGAGGATGCAGCTCCCCCCGGCGCTTCCCACCGGGCACGGGGACATCCATGAGCACCAATCCCACTTTTTTTTGGGGACGGAGAAGGGTGAAAAGGCAGCCAAAAGCGGCATAACTCGGGCAGTTACTCAGATTTTTGGTGTTTATTCACCCTGCGAGGAGTGGCAGCTCCCAACTATGAGAAGAATGGGAAGAATTCCCGAACGAGCCGAGGGATCAGCGCATATTTCTGCCCTGCCGTCACCCTTCCTGCGGCGGGCAGGTGGCACCTGTGGGATAAAAGAGAGAGAGGGATTCGTGCCAGGGCTGATTCCCGGCTCGGCCGTCAGGCCGGGACAGGCCCGGCTTCCCGGCACGCTGGTTTCACCCTCGTGACCGGCATCCCGAGGCCACGTTTCGGTTGGAAAAGCCGAGGCCAGAAGCAGGGAAAGGTCTGGCCAATCCATCCCGCGGGACCGGGAAGCGCCGGGAGTAAATAAAGAAAGAAATAAAGAAATGGATGAAAGGGCAGAGGCTGCTCGGAGCCAGCCCAGATCCGTGATGGGAAGAGGAGGAGGCGGCTCCTCCAGCACGGAGCCGCTGCTGAGTCACGGCTCGGCAGAGCCCAGCGCTGCTGTCACCGCTCTGTCACCGCTCTGTCACCGCCGCTGCCGCCGCTGCGCGCGGCTGACTCAGGAGCTGCGCGGGTTTGCGCTGCTTTTTTTCTCCCCCCAGGAAAAAAAATGGCCCAAATCGGGGCTTTCGCACGCCGCCGGGTACGCGGAGAGCTCGCTCGGGAACAAAGCGGCTCCGTGGGACGTGGAGGAGCCGCTCCGGCCGTCACTCGGTGCTGCCGTGACGTCGGGGCTGTGCAGGACACCGGGAGGGTGGCACAGCCGCGGCTCCCCGCAGTCCCACCTGCCGGGAAACAGCGAGCGGCATTTTTGGGAATGTGCGTGAAGGATTTGAGTACAAAACATGGGCTTTTGTGACAGCGTGAGCCTGGAAATTTAGGGATGGAACCCAGGAGAGGAGATTTGGGGCCGTTCCTGAGTCAGACCGAGCTGGTGCAGGACGGGGCTCTGAGCATCCTAAAAGTCCAGAATACCCAAACCAGTTTAAAACAGCAAATCCTGATCATTCCAGGGTTTATCCTGACTTAACTGCTTTCCCTGGAGTAGGCAGGAGTGCTCTCGGGGGGTTTGTGCCGCAGCCAGACCTTCCCTGGGCTGTGTTTGCGTCATTCCCAAACCCCTCACCTGCACTCCGGGATCGCTGTCCGCATTTCACAACCTCCGTCCCAGCATGGTCTCATGGGGAGACACCCCTGGATGATCCCTCCCTGCCCGTGCTCTTGCGTTCCCTGGATTTTTATCGCTTTCCCGTGTTTTTAGTGCTGCAGCGTTTTCCATCTGCTGCAAATCTTTCTCCAGCCCCAAGCCCCGTAAATATTCCCTGGCCTGGGATCTGCCAGATCCCGGTGCTGCTGCAGGAAGAGCGAGAACAGCCTGGAGACTTCAAGGCCTGGTGACTTCATCCGTGCTGGAATCGCTCCCTGACACAGCGTGAGCAGCAGCAGCGCCACGGGAGCCATTCCCAAAAATCGCGCCGTCTCTCCGGGCAGCCCGGAATCGGCGGCTGGGCCGGGAAGGTGCTGCAGCAGAAATCAGGGAAGATTTATTTCTGCTGAGCGAGGGCCAGGGGTGACTCAGCGAAAGGAGAGCGGGGCCTCGTGCTGAGTCACGGAGCAGATCCCGGGAAGGGAGAAGTCAGGCCTGGCCCGGCTCCAGCGGCGGCGGGAGGTGGGTCCGGGCCAAACTCCGGAGCTTTGCCCTCCCTGGCAGGAAGGAGTTCTGGCTCTGTGGGGGTTATTCCTTCGTTCTGGAGGATGTGCAGGAGACCTGGGTGTCCCCACTGCCCTGTGCTTCCTGCCCAGGCCTGGCCGCAGACATCACATCCCGCTCCTTTCCCGAACACCGATTCCTTAAAAAACGGGCAAAGGGACGATGGATCTGGATCCAAAACCAGGGCGGTGCTGGTGCCACCTGATTTACATCACACACACCTCGCTCCTCTCCTCTGGCTCTTTCCCAAATCCCGTTACCTCACGGGCTCTTTCCACGCCCTCCGAGTGCCAAGGGACATCTCCAGAGTTCGTTTTGGCTTTTCCAGCTCCCGAGGACGGAGCCATGTGCCGGGATGGCTCCGGGGGTCGATGGCCGCGGTTGTTGATGACGCGCCCGGTTAATTGGTCACCCAGGGGGTGGGAGCAGCCCCGGAGCGTGGCTGGGGAACCTGACCCAGTGCCAGGCCTGCTGTGGAACCGGTGGGAACTGGGAGTGGGAGGGATTCAGGTCCTGCGGTAGGATCTGGGACTGGGAGCGACGCAGGCCCCGATGTGGAACCTGTGGAATCTGGGACTGGGAGGGATTCAGATCCCACTGTGGAACCAGTGGAATTTGGGACTGGGAGCAATGCAGGTCCCGCTGCAGAACCTGGGATTGAGACGGATTCAGGTCCCACTATGGAACCTGTGGAATCTGGGAGTGGGAGCAATGAAGGTCCTGATGTGGAACCTGTGGAATCTGGGATTGGAAGGGATGCAGGTCCCAGTGTGGGACCTGGGAGTGATTCACGTCCTGGGACTGGGAGGGATTCGGGTCCCACTGTGGACTATGGGACTGGAAGTGATGCAAATCTCTGTGAAACCTGGGATTGGGAGCAGTGCAGGTCCTGCTGTGGGACCAGTGGAATGTGAGATTGGGAGTGATTCAGGTCCACTGGGGAGTGGGATTTGGAGGGATTCAGGTTCCACTGTGAAATGTGGGACTGGGAGCGATGCAGATCCCGCTGTGGAATCTGGGACTGGGAGCGATGCAGATCCCAGTGTGGAATCTGGGACTGGGAGCGATGCAGATCCCGCTGTGGAATCTGGGATTGGGAGGAATGCAGATCCCAGTGTGGAATCTGGGATTGGGAGCGATGCAGATCCCACTGTGGAATCTGGGATTGGGAGGAATGCAGATCCCAGTGTGGAATCTGGGATTGGGAGCGATGCAGATCCCACTGTGGAATCTGGGATTGGGAGGAATGCAGATCCCAGTGTGGAATCTGGGATTGGGAGCGATGCAGATCCCACTGTGGAATCTGGGATTGGGAGGAATGCAGATCCCAGTGTGGAATCTGGGATTGGGAGCGATGCAGATCCCACTGTGGAATCTGGGATTGGGAGGAATGCAGATCCCAGTGTGGAATCTGGGATTGGGAGCGATGCAGATCCCACTGTGGAATCTGGGATTGGGAGGAATGCAGATCCCAGTGTGGAATCTGGGATTGGGAGCGATGCAGATCCCACTGTGGAATCTGGGATTGGGAGGAATGCAGATCCCAGTGTGGAATCTGGGATTGGGAGCGATGCAGATCCCACTGTGGAATCTGGGATTGGGAGGAATGCAGATCCCAGTGTGGAATCTGGGATTGGGAGCGATGCAGATCCCACTGTGGAATCTGGGATTGGGAGGAATGCAGATCCCAGTGTGGAATCTGGGATTGGGAGCGATGCAGGTCCCAGTGTGGAATCTGGGATTGGGAGGAATGCAGATCCCAGTGTGGAATCTGGGATTGGGAGGAATGCAGATCCCAGTGTGGAATCTGGGATTGGGAGCGATGCAGGTCCCACTGTGGAACTCAGCACCAACTGCTGCTTCTCTTTTCCTCTTGGGAGAGGGAAAAGGCACCGCTGGGAAAAGGGAACCAGGGATTCCCTGGGGGAGCTGCAGAGCAGCTGAAACTCCGTGAAACCATAAACCAGGGAGTAAAACTTCTCCGCCTTGCCAAGGATTTTTAGGATGCTCATTTAACAGTTCCTGCCATGCAGCAGGACTCTCTCCACACCGTCCTTCCTTCAGCCGGGCTGGGCTTCCCGGGTTGCTGCAGAGACAGGGATGGGGGTGGGAACGACTCCCAGAAGTTCTCTGATTCATCAGCCTCGCTCCGTAAACAGGAAGCTGGGAAAGTACAGGCAGGTGATCCTGTGCTGCTGCAAACACTTGGAAACACAAATTCCTTGGATTATTTTCCCCCCCAGCTGGATAACCCCTTATCCAGGTGAACACTGCTTGGCAGTGTCCGCAGCAGGAAGGGCTCTGGAGTTCATGGCACGGGTTTAGAAGGAGCTCGGCTTTGACACGGAGCTTTTCCCCGCTCCCAATCCCACCCGCGCTGCTTTGGAGCGCCTCGAACTGGAGCGGGAGGCCCTTCCTTCCCGCAGGGAACAGCCGCCCTCCTTCTCCCGTTTTCCACAGAACCAGACCTGATTTCACCCTGGCGGCTCCCCGTGTCGGTCTGACTTAGCTTCCAGGACGGGAGAGGCGGAGATTTCCAAACAACCCTGCTAATTCAGGGAATCACGCCGGGGCTGAAGCGCCGCTTGTTTTCCCCCCTCTGCACTATTCCCCGCTCCGAACTCAGCCGAGTGCTGCTCGGGCATTGAGGGGCCGAGAACGCGCTGGATGCGGCTGCCAAGCAAAATAATCCCTGAGAGTGCCGTTGTGGTCTGGAATCAACTCCCTAAATGTCTAAACATAGGCGAGACGGCGAGGATTTGGGATGGGACAGGCGTTCCCGCCGGGAATGCTCGGCTTTGAAGCTGCCAGGCCTGGGGAGAAGGTTGGAGGAGCCTCTAATTAAGGCATGGAAGGGCCGCAGTGGGCGGCCGGCGGGGCCGGGAGCGCCGGCGGGATCCGACTCCGTGTTTGCTTTGGCTCCTTCTCCTCCGGGAATCATCTCCAGGTCCGGCGGGGAGGTGGGAGTTGCCCCCTGTGCCCCTGGGAATGAGCGGGAGGGGGCTGAGTCACCGGCGGGAGGTGACGGCTCTGACACCTCCACGGGGGTGGCACGAAGGGAACAGCCCGGGAACGGCGTCTGGCCGAGGGATTTGGCGCGGCCGGAGCTGCCCCCGGAGCGCCCGGCCCCGGGACAGGCAGGATTAGTTCGGTCTCATGGACAAAATCCTTCAGTTCCTGCTGTGAAACGCTGAGGAAGGGGGTTCGAGCCGTGTCGGGGCATTGTGGGGGTGCAGGGACACGGCCCCATGGGCAGGTTGGACATGACCCCATAGAGACAGGACCCCATGGGCAGGATGGACATGGTCCCATGGGCAGGTTGGACATGATCCCATAGGGAGGTTGGACACAAATCCCATGAGGAGGTTGGATACAAATCCCATGGGAAGGTTGGACATGGTCTCATGGGGATGTTGGACATGGCCCCATGGACATGGCCCCATGGGCAGGTTGGACATGACCCCACAGACAGGACCCCATGGGCAGAATGGACACAGTCCCATGGCCAGGTTGGACACAAATCCCATGGGAAGGTCGGATATGGTCCCGTGGGGATGTTTGACACAAATCCCATGGGGAGGTTGGACATGGCCCCATGGACATGGCCCCATGGGCAGGATGGACATGGTCCCATGGGGAGGCTGGACACAAATCCCATGGGCAGGATGGACATGGTCCCATGGGGAGGCTGGACACAAATCCCATGGGAAGGTTGGACATGGTCTCATGGGGATGTTGGACATGGCCCCATGGACATGGCCTCATGGGCAGGATGGACATGGTCCCATGGGGAGGCTGGACACAAATCCCATGGGCAGGATGGACATGATCCCATGGAGAGGTTGGACACAAATCCCATGGGAAGGTCGGACATGGCCCCACAGACAGGACTCCATGGGCAGGTCAGACATGATCCCGTGGGGGATGTTGGACATGGCCCCATGGACATGGCCTCATGGGCAGGATGGACATGGTCCCATGGGGAGGCTGGACACAAATCCCATGGGCAGGATGGACATGATCCCATGGAGAGGTTGGACACAAATCCCATGGGAAGGTCGGACATGGCCCCACAGACAGGACTCCATGGGCAGGTTGGACATGGTCCCATGGGGAATTTGGACACAAATCCCATGGGCAGGTTGGACGTGACCCCACAAAGACAGGACTCCATGGGCAGGTCAGACATGATCCCGTGGGGGATGTTGGACATGGCCCCATGGACATGGCCCCATGGGCAGGATGGACATGATCCCATGGGGAGGTTGGACACAAATCCCATGGGNGACATGGCCCCAGGGGCAGGATGGACATGATCCCATGGGGAGGTTGGACACAAATCCCATGGGAAGGTCGGACATGGCCCCACAGACAGGACCCCATGGGCGGGTTGGACATGATACCGTGGGGAGTTTGGATACAAATCCCATGCAGAGTTTGGACACAGATCCCATGGGCAGGTTGGACATGGCCCCATGGACATGGCCTCATGGGCAGGATGGACATGGTCCCATGGGGAGGTTGGACACAAATCCTATGGGCAGGTTGGACATGGCCGCATGGACATGGCCCCATGGGCAGGATGGACACGATCCCGTGGGGAGGGTGGACACAAATCCCATGGGGAGGTTGGACATGGCCGCATGGACGTGGCCCCATGGGCAGGATGGACACGATCCCGTGGGGAGGTTGGACACAAATCCCATGGGGAGGTTGGACATGACCCCACAAAGACGGGACTCCATGTGCAGGTCAGACAGGATCCCATGGGCAGGATGGACATGATCCCATAGGGAGGTTGGACGCAAATCCCATGGGGAAGTTGGACGTGTTCCCATGGGGATGATGGACGCAAATCCCATGGGAAGGTTGGACGTGTTCCCATGGAGAGGCTGGACAGAAATCCTGTGGGGAGGTTGGACATGGCCCCATGGACATGGCCCCATGGGGAGTTTGGACACAAATCCCATGGGAAGTTGGACACAAATCCCATGGGGAGGTTGGACACAAATCCCATGGGAAGATAGGACACAAATCCCACGGGAAGGTCGGACACACCCCCATGGACACATCCCCGTGTGCGGGTTGGACGTGACCCACCCGGAGGTGTCACCTGCCCAGGTTCCAGGGACACCAAAGCCACCAGGGATGGTCCAGACGGGTCCAGGAGCCCCTCAGAGCCCCCCTCGACACCCGGCCCGGGGCGGTGCTCGGGCAGAGCTTCCCTTCCGCAGAACCGGGCTCGCTCTTCCGCTCTCCTCGGCAGAGTTTCTAACTCAACTCCCGGAAAGCGGATCCCGAGCGTTCCTTCGGGGAAAGAGGAACTTGAAACCACCTCGGGAAGCGCCAGTGGGGTCACCAGAGCTCCTCCGCGGCCGTGGGGACGCCTTCCCGAGGCGGACGTGGATGAGCTTGAAGGTCCCTTCCATCCCATTCCGCGATCCCACGTGGAGCGCGCGGCCGGAGCAGCTGCACGGGCTGCACCAACCCCGCTTTTTCCGTGGTTTTTTTCAGGATTCTGCTGTGCTGGGGCCCGGAGCCGATGGCAGAGAATGTCCACGACTAACAACATAGCGCAGGCCCGGAAGCTCGTGGAGCAGCTCCGCATCGAGGCCGGGATCGAGAGGATCAAGGTGAGGATGGGATTGGGAAAAGATCCCGGCTTTTTTTTCCCCAGCGGGATGTCCCCAGCTCGGAATGGCAGCATTCCAGGATTCCCACCAGGATCCGTCTGGATTCGGAGCGTCCTCGGATCCCTCCAGGCTCGCCCTTCCCAAAAACCGGCTTTGAGCTAAACCTTAAGCAGAGCCTTAAATCCTGGATCCTAAAGGTTTCCAAACCTGGACAAGAGGCTGCACCCAGGGAAGCTTTTCCATCCCAAATCCCTGAAAAACACGGATACAACAATATTCCTTTTAAATCTCCCTGCTGAGTTATTTCCCCACACTCCTCACTATTTATTCCCGTAGAAACTCTGATTTTCCACGTCCAATTCCCATTTTTTCCTCTTCGTCTCCCCAAAGTCTGTTGGGAAAAGCTGGATGTCAATCCCCACAGATCCTGGGAGCGCCGAGCTGGGAATATCCCCCAAATTCCTGCTTTTTTTTCCCCCTCCCTCAACATCCAGGTCTCAAAAGCATCCTCAGAGCTCATCCCAAATCCCTGAAAAACACGGATACAACAATATCCCTTTCAAATCTCTCTGCTGGGCTATTTCCCCACCTTCCTCACTATTTATTCCCATAAAAACTCGGATTTTCCGCATCCAATCGGGGGAAAAAAGGAATTTTTCCTCCTCATCTCCACAAAATTTCTGTTGGGAAAAGCCAGATGTCAATCCCCACAGATCCTGGGAGCGCCGAGCTGGGAATATCCCCCAAATTCCTGCTTTTTTTTCCCCCCCCCTCTCTACATCCAGGTCTCGAAAGCATCCTCGGAGCTGATGAATTACTGCGAGCAGCATGCCCGGAACGATCCGCTCCTGGTGGGAGTTCCCGCTTCCGAGAATCCCTTTAAGGACAAAAAGCCCTGTATCATCCTATAGCTCCGGATCCCTCCAGAAGGGAATCCTTCTCCAGCCTCCGGATCCAGGCTCCTCCGCACCTCCCACCTGCGCCCAGGGGTAAAAAACTCAACGCTGGCTTCAAACGGAACTTCCCAAAAAATTCCCGAGAAAAACAAACAAACAAACAGAAANTGTGGGAGGGGAGGATGATTCCCAGCGGGATGTGAGAGCTGGACCCGGCTCCGAGTGCTCTGATCCAATCGATCTCTGATCAGCGGGAATTTCCTCTGGAGAAGGGACGAGGCGGCAGCGATTTTGTAGAAAATCAGTACAAAAAAAAAAAACCAAAAAAACCCAAAAAATCGAAAACCCAACAAAAATCCCAAGCTGGAAAAATCCCTGTTGGGAATGGCCAAAGGGAAGCTGACGGGGCTTTTCCTCGAATCCCACGGCTCCGTTGGGATCAGGGGATGGCCCTGCGGGGGAACTCGCAGCCGGGAGAGATCCCAGCAGGAATTTTAGGGAGCCCCAGGGATGGGGGAGGCCGGGATCCAGCCCTCCCCCCGCTCATTCCGAGGAGGTCTCTGTGCTGCCCCCAAATTTGGGGAGGGAGGGAAGGGGCTTCCAGGTGCATCCAAAATCTCGGAAAAATGGGAATTTCCACCCAAACCGGCAAATTCCCGGCGTTTCCCATCTCCCTTTCCCGCACTGGAGCTGCGAGTGGAATTCTTCCCGCTAAATCCAGGGCCTGGGAGATGTCCAGGGAAATTTAGGGCAGGTGGGGAGGGGAAGGACCAGTTCCCTTCCCATCCCTTGGGAATCCGGGATTGGGATTTAACCGGGAGCGCTCGGATCTCACGGGGATAACCCGGCACGGAGGGAGGAACCCGGGGGAGCAGGGAAAGGGGGATCCGGGAAAAGGGAGAGCAGGAGACACTTCCGTGGAGCCCTTGGAATGTGCTGGGGCTGCTGGATGCTCGGGAGAGCTCCGGGAATTCCCGTGGAGCCGCCGTTCCCTTTGGCCGCTGGATCTGTCGGGAAGGGGACGGATCCCAGGATTTGGGTGCAGTGTCCGAGCCCAATCCATGTCCCTGGAGCTCAGCAGCTCCTGGGTGACATTCCCAGAATCCCGGAATCCATGAGGTTGGAAAAGCCTTCCCGAGCTCGCCGTAGGCAGAGGCCATTCCGGGTTATCCCGAGCGCGGGTTTTTGGGAAGAGAAGGGACAAAACCAACCCAGCCACACCCGAAATGAAATCCTGGGAGTTCCCCCATCCCCCCAAAAAAGCTTTGGATTGGGTCGGGAATGCCGGGGATCCTGTCACGGGACAGGGAGAGATTCCCATGGGAAAGGATTTGCGATTCCCTGGATTCGGCCGATCCCGCCCTGCTCCAGCGGGAGGGAGAATCCCCTGCGGCCCAAACTGGTGCTGCTGGTCGGGGTCACTGGTGCGGGCTGGACACTGGGAGCTGCTCCGGCCGCTTTCCAGAGGCGGATGGAATTCCCAGGGGGGCCGGGATGGGCAGAGCCGCTCCTGGGTCGCAGGAATGTCGCTGTTCCTCGTTTTCAGCCCGCCGTCATTTGCCTTTTCAACAAAACCGGGAAAATCCCACGTTTTTAACACTTAAACCCCGTGCGGCTTTCCCTGGGAAACCTCCCCGCTGCGTCCCGGCATTCCAGAGCTCGGGAATGTCCTCCCGATCCCGCCGGGAGGGAGCAAAGCAGGGAAAACGGGATCATTCCCCTCCCTGTCCCCGCCAGCCCCGGCCCAACAAAGCCTTTCCTGGAGAGTTTTATCCCAAAATCCCTGATCCCACCCCGCGCTCCAAGCTCCCGCCCGCCGGGAATCACGCCGACACTCCCGAGTCCAGCCTGGGATTCCTTTTCCAGGAGGGAATTCCCGTCCGTCCTTAATCTCTCGTCCAGTTCCAGCCTTATTTTTCTACTCCAGATCTGATTCTTCCTCTGTGTTCGAGACCAGAGCTTGGTGCTATCCCGGAGCGGGGGCTGGAGCCGGGAATTCTTCTTCCTCCTCCTCCTCAGGGGCTCCAAAATCCCCATCCCGGGCAGGGATCTCGCCCTTCCCGGCCCCGCTCGGCGGGAGAATCCCGTGGGATGTGAATCCCGAGGGATGCTCGGCCGGCGAATCCTTTCAGACGCTTTGGGGTGCAGCGTTTTTGGGGTCGCTCTGCCTCCCCCGTCCTCGTCCTTCCGCCCCATTCCCGGTGTCCTGCCCGAGCCGGGAGAAAGGGGCAGGGAGCCGGGAAAAGGGATTGGGAGAAAGGAGAAGCAGCCGGGAAAAGGGGCAAGGAGAAGGGAAAAAGGAGCTGGGAAAAGGGGGTGGGAGAAGGGAAAAGAAGCCAGGAAAAGGGGCAGGGAGAAGGGAAAAGGAGACGGGGGGGGAAAGGGACAGGGAGA
>VZTD01004899.1:4411-18493 GCA_013397725.1 Rhagologus leucostigma
GTCTCCCCCTCTCCCTCCCCTCCGGAGCCGCGGGGTGAAAGCTGAAAGTTGAAGAGTCCAAAGCCGTCATTCCCGACTTCCAGCCGGCGCTGGGAAAGGGAAATATTTGGATAAGGCGCGATCCGGAGCCGCCGCTGTTTACAAATCCCGATCCCACATCAAACGCGGCTCCCTTTGGGAAGCGCTTCCCGCTCTCCCGGCTCCTTTCGGGAGCTGTCACGGGAATCATTTGATGTTTCCCTCTCTCCTTTGTTTGTTTACATCCATTAAAGTCGGGAAAATCCATCAAACCCCCGGCTCCGGCCGCCCTCTCCCGGAGCGCGCGCGGCCGCAGGTGCGGAGCGGCCGGGAATGATGGAGGATCCATTTGTCCCGCGGGGCGTGCGCGCGGAATGACACATTCCCGATAAATCCCGGCCCCGTTCCCGCCCTTTCCCCTTCCCCCGGCCGTGATGGATGAGCTCCTTATCGGCAACACGGAAAAGCCGCGGCCGAGCTCCGGCCGCGCTTCCCGGCCGGATGCGGGGACAGAGGGGGGATCCCGGCACTCCGTGGATTCCCGGGATGAGCTGGGATTTATGGAAACCGTTCCCCAGCTCTGTCGCCGTGAATAGAATTCCGAGAAATGCTGGATCCCCCCTGGATTTGCTCCTCCGCAGGGGGTTATCCCAAGTTTGCTGCCTCCGGAATTCCCAAAATTGTTTCCTAAGGAATTCCTGAGTTTGACGTCTCTGGAATTCCCAAATTTGTTGCCTTTGGAATTCCTGAATTGTCATCTCCGGAATTCCCAAATTTGTTGCCACCGGAAGTCCTGAGTTTTCCAGCTCCGGAATTCCCAAATTTGTTGCCTCTGGAATTTCCGGCACCTGGCGGGATTCCCTTGGGGGATCCCTGTGTGATCCCAAAAGGGAAAAGGAGGGAATCCCAAGGCTGATCCCGGCTCTCGGGTGGGATATTCCAGCGGGATTCCTGCGGGATTCAAGGCCTGGGAGGTGGTTTGGGATTGCTGGGATGGAGGGGATGGGGATGGAGGGCGTGGGGATGAGGATGAGGATGAAGGAAGAGGATGAAGATCGGGATCAGGATCAGGATCAGGACCAGGATCAGGACCGGGATCAGGATCAGGATCAGGATCAGGATGAAGGATCAGGATCAGGATTAAGGATCAGGATGAAGGATCAGGATCAGGATGCAGGATCAGGATCAGGATTAAGGATCAGGATCAGGATCAGGATCAGGATCAGGATGAAGGATCAGGATGAAGGATCAGGATCTGGATCTGGATCAGGTTTAAGGATCAGGATCAGGATCAGGATGAAGGATCAGGATCCGGACCAGGATCAGGATCTGGATCTGGATCAGGATCAGGATGAAGGATCAGGATGAAGGATCAGGATCAGGATCAGGATTAAGGATCAGGATGAAGGACGGACTTCCCATGGCTGAGCTGGACCCATCCGACCAAAGTCCCACCGAAATTCCACACCGGATTTCCCATGGGACGATCCCATCCCGGTGATTCCCAGCAGAAAGTTGGGATGAAGGCTCCGAGGAGTTGCTCCGTCCCCATTCCCGCTGCCCTTCCTCCTGGGATTTATCCCTGCTTCTGTCAGCATTCCCTAAAAACCGATCCCAATTTTATCATTCCTCGTCTTTCCCTAAAATCTGATCCCAATTTTATCCTTCCCCGTCTTCCCTTTATTCTTTCCATCCCTAATTTTGTATTAAATAAACTTCCGAGACCCGGATCCACACGGAACCGCTGGAATTTTCGGGGAGTTGGGAACTTTTCCAAGAGGAAGCAGCCTCTCATTTTTCCTGTTTTTTTTTTTTTTTTTGGGAAGGAGCTCCCGGCACCTCATTAATCCCTGGGATTGTTTTGACTCCGGGAAACTCCCACTCTTCCCTAATGGAAAAGGTTTCATCCCATTGCCCTTGGATCAACCGACACCGGAGGCTCCGGGATCCTCCTCTTCCCACTCCGGAGCTCCAGGGATGCTCCCATTTCCCAATTCCCACCTGGGAGGACTCCCAGACCCCAAAATTCCCGGATTTCGGGATTCCAGACCCTGGGAAGAGCAAAAAGGGGGATGGAGAAGTGGAAATCGCGGGAATATCGGGAAAAACGCGGCGTGGAATCCTGGGAGGGAAGAGGATCCATCGGATCCTTGAGTGACAACATCCAGGCTTGGATTTTTTCCTAGCCGAGATTCCAGCTTGGAATAAACCCCCGGAGCTGGGAATGTTCCAGTCCCGGCCTGGCATGGCAGGAGATGGATGAGGCCTCCAAGGCCATTCCCAGAAAACAAGGCCTCCAAGGCCATTCCCGGGAAAATGATGCCTCCAAGGCATTGCCATTCCTGGGAAAATGAGGCCTCCAAGGCCATTCCCAGAAAAACGAGGCCTCCAAGGCCATTCCTGGGAAAACGAGGCCTCCAAGGCCATTCCCAGGAAAATGAGGCCTCCAAGGCCTCTCCATTCCCAGAAAAACGAGGCCTCCAAGGCCATTCCTGGAAAAATGAGGCCTCCAAAGCCATTCCCGGGAAAATGAGGCCTCCAAGGCCATTCCCAGGAAAATGAGGCCTCCAAGGCCTTGCCACTCCTGGGAAAATGAAGCTTCCAAGGCCATTCCCAGAAAAACAAGGCCTCCACGGCCATTCCCAGGAAAATGAGGCCTCCAAGGCCTTGCCACTCCTGGGAAAATGAAGCTTCCAAGGCCATTCCCAGAAAAACAAGGCCTCCACGGCCATTCCCAGGAAAATGAGGCCTCCAAGGCCTCTCCGTTCCCGGGAAAATGAGGCCGTCGGGCTAACGAGGAATGGTCGGAGCACACCCGAACGCTCTGGTGGAGCCGGAGGAAAAGTCGGGATTTACGGAGTCCCCGTGCGGACAGGAAAGGACGGGAAATTTATCATGGATTAGGGAATTAATGGGGATAAATTCCCGCCCGGTGATGGATGGGATGGACGCTCCATTAGGGAATGATTCAGGATTTGCCGGCTCGCTGTGGATCAGGGCCAGGGTCGGAATGTTGGGATGAGGGAGAGGGGGAGCAGGGAAGGAATTCCAGGGATTTTAGAGCTGTGGATTCATGGATTTCTATTTTTCTATTTTTATTTTCATTTTCATATTTTCCACTTTTATATTTTTCCCTTCCCGGCCGATCCCAATTTTCCAGAGCCTTTCCCAATCCCATCAGCTCCTCCCTAATCAGATTCATTGATCCGAGCAGCCCCTGGCTGTTTAAGGAGCCTCCTTTATCCCAATTTTCCGGCTGGGAAGCTGAGGCACGGAAAAGTGGGAATTATTTGAGCTCCTGGCAGAGCTTGAGAGGATCCAAGCTCCGGCAAATCCCGGGATTCAAGCCGGAATGGGGGCTTGGAAAACCCCGATTTAGCGGGAATTGTGGAACGGATGAGGTTTAAGGTTTGTTCCCACTCAAATCCCGGGAGTCAAGCTGGGATGGGGGCTTGGAAAACCCCGATTTAGCGGGAATTGTGGAACGGATGAGGTTTAAGGTTTGTTCCCACTCAAATCCCGGGAGTCAAGCTGGGATGGGGGCTTGGAGCACCCCGGTTTAGTGGGAATTGCGGAATGGCTGAAGTTTAAGGTTTGTTCCCACTCAAATCCCGGGATTCAAGCTGGGATGGGGGCTTGGAGCACCCCTGTTTGGTGGGAATTGTGGAACGGATGAGGTTTAAGGTTTGTTCCCACTCAAATCCCGGGATTTCACCATCCAGCGCCACAAGTAACCCTGCTCTGCTTCCCCAAGGAAAGAGGCTGGAAACCTCGGAATGTGGGAATGAGAAATTCCAAGATTTCCCTTTGCTTTGCTCCCCGCAGGCCTGGAGGAGATCCCAAGGCCCCTCCGGGATTCCGGGAATATTTTGAAGCAAGGATACCTGGAGAAGAGATCCCGAGGTAAAACCTGGAATTACCGGACAACATCCGGGGCTGTCACCTCGGAATCCGGGAAAATCCCAAATTTCCAGCCTGAAACAAAGCAGGAGAACACAGGAAATCCACGGATTTCCACCGGCCGGAGCTTCCAGGTTTTTCCAAGGCCCTGCTGGATCCATTCCCTCTTCCAGAGCATCCAAATGCATCCAAATTAAAGCCTGGAATTAAATTAAGCCCGGCCCAGGCCTGGAGGGCAGAACTAATGAGGAGAAAAAAGCGGGAGAAGCTCCAGGGATTTGGGAGCATCCCACATTTAATGCGGAGATAAGAGCAGGGCTCGGAATCAGCCTCGGCCTTATCTCGGCTTTTTCCCGTGAAAGCCACAAATTATTCCCTTCCCTAATCCAATTTTATCGGGAATTATTTATGGGAAGAGGCAGAAACAGCTCCCGCTTATTCCCTGAGCTCAGCTCGGAGCTGGGCCTGGCTTAACTCCCGCTGATCTCGGGCTTAAAGACATTTTACGGAGATTTAACCCCGGAAGGCGTTCCCTGCCGGCTTCGAATCCGTGAGAAACGCATCCCGAAGGAATAAAAAGGAGGATTTTTCCTGATTTTCACCTTCTTTTCCTGATTTTTCCCGCTTTTCCTGGGGTTTTTTCCCCATTCCAGAGCCCAGCTTTTTCGGCTCCGAGTGGCACAAGCGCTGGTGCGTCCTCACCCAAAGGGATTTCTTCTACTACGCCAACGAGAAAAGTGAGTGGGAAAAGAATTCCCAACTTTTGGGAGGCTCGGGGCACGGAAAACAGGGATCTGACCACGGAAAACCGCAATTCCCAGGTCCTGGAAGGGTAAATCCCAGCTGGATTTGGTTTTGTTCCGCCCCCTGAATTCCTGAGGATTAAAAGGGACAATTCCTTGTGTCCCTATGGAATTTTATAACATTCCCGTTGGATTTTTTTCCCTTGGAGCAAAGGGAATTTTTCCGGCCATTTCCTTTTCCCGGAATTTTCGGGGCCATTTTCCCTTCCCAGAATTCTCCGGCCATTCCTCTTTCCCGGAATTTTCCGGCCATTTTCCTTTCCCAGAGTTTTGCAGCCACTGCCCTTTCCCCGAATTTTCCGGCCATTTTTCCTTTCCCGGATTTTCCTGGCCATTACCCTTTCCCGAAATTTCCTGGCCATTTTCCTTTCCCGGAATTTCCCAGCCCTTTCCTGGAATTTTCCGGCCGCGTGCCTCAGTTTCCCTCCATGGATAAAACCCTCTTGCCCCACATCCGAGGCTGGAAAAAAGGTGGAAAATCCCAAATTCCATGGAATTCCCTTTTCCCAGGCAAGCAGCCCAAAGGCTCCTTTCCCATCGAGCGCTACCGGGCCCGCCTGGCTTCCCAGCTCCGGAAAGATTCCCGGAAAAAATGCTGCTTCCAGCTGCTCTGCCCCGGAAAACGCTCCTACGAGGTGGGAAATGGTGGGAAAACGGGAATTTCGGGGGGGAAAATGGGAATTTTGGGGGGCAAATGGGGATTTGGGGGGAAAAATGGGAATTTGGGGGTAAAAATGGGAATTTCAGAGGGAAAACCAGGGAATTCTGGGGACGAAACAGGAATTTCAGGGGGAAAAAGGGAATTTCGAGGGAAAACTGGGAATTTCAGAGGAAACCAGGAACTTTGGGGGAAAAATGGGAATTTCAGGGGAAAAACAGGAATTTCGAGGAGAAAAAACCAGGAATTTCGAGGGGAAAACGGGCATTTTGGGGGGAAAAATGGGAATTTTGGGAGGAAAATGGGAATTTTGGTGGGGAAATGGGAATTTCAGGGGAAAACCAGGAATTTTGGGTGGTGGCCCAGCGTTGGGAATGGCGGATCCCGGTCCCCGCATCCCAAATCCCGCGGGATAACGGATTCTCCTGCAGTTCACGGCTCCGAGCCCGGCCGAGGCCGAGGATTGGGTGGAGCAGATCCAGTTCCTCCTCAAGGGTGAGTCCGGAGCAACTCCCGGTTCTTCGGGATCTTTGGGAAGCGTTTTCCCGCCTGGATCCGGCCTCTCCCTCCATCCCCACCGGGATTTGTGGGGAGTTGGCCCAGCTGGGGACGGAGAAAATTCCAGAAATCATCTGGAATCCCAAGGAAGCTTCCCTGGATCCGCCACTTCAGGCCCACATGGAATTTGGGGTCATTCCCTGGGATTTTCCATCTTTCCTTGGCTTTTTCCTCGGGTTTTTGCCCGTTCTCAGGCTCGGGGTTTGGAGCTCCATCCAACCCCTCTGGAAGTGGGAGAATTCCTGGATTTCCATCCCGTTTTTCCTCTCTCCCAACCTGGATTTGTGTGGAGTTGGTCCAGTTGGAGGCAGAGAAAATTCCAGAAACCTTCTGGAACGTTCCAGAACCTCCGGGAAATTCCAGAACCTCCGGGAAATTCCAGGACCTCTGGAACCCCAGGCTCCATCCCTTCAGGATTCATCCCTGAATTTGGGGTCATTCCCTGGGATTTTCCATCTTTCCTTGGGTTTTTCCTTGGTTTTCTGCGGGATTTCAGGCTCGGCGTTTGGAGCTCGATCCCACCGCTCTGGAATCGGGACGATTCCCAGTTTTCCATCCCGTTTTCCCTGTTTCCCGGCAGACCTGAGCTCCCTGACCATTCCCTGCGACGAGGAGGAGGAGGAGGAGGAGGAGCTCCACAAGGACCTGGACAGCTCCGGTTCCATGAATAATTCCCACAATTCCACCCTGATCCTGGAGGAGCCGAGCCCGGAGCTGGAAGGCGACGACATCTACGAGGTGCTGCCAGGTGAGCTCCCAAATTCCCGACTTTTCCCTGGAAAAACGTGAGGAGACCTCGGCCGTTCCCACACCGGTGCCATTCCCGCATCTCCCAGTTTAACCGACCCGAAATTCCAAGGTTTTATCCCATTTCTTTGTCCCGAGTTTTTGACGATCCCCCCAAATCCAAACCCATTTTCCCGGGGAATTTCCGATCCGGGAATTCTGCTGGAGCAGCTCTCGGAGCGAGGTTTCGCTCCCTTCACGGGAAATTTGGGAAGAGAGGAACCTCTGGGATGTGTTCCCGGGAAAAATCAGCCTCTGGATGAGGGAAACGCTCCCTCCCGGAGCCGCGGGCCGGGCTGGAATTGGATTATGGGAATAAAATAATGGAATTAGAGCCGAGCTCTTGGAATATCTCCCGGGGAGGGTGACACGGTGACATCAGGGGTGACACAACCCAGAGCCACCCCCGCAATTCCAGGTGTTTTTCCGCCTCTTCCCGAGGCTGGAATTCCCCTCCCGGAGAGCGTCTCCGCGTCCCAGTTCAAAGGTGGGAAACAGATCCCGGTTTTTCCTTGTTTATCCCAGGATTTCCCTCTCTCTCGTGGGGTTTGGATGGAAAAATCGGCACCGGGAAGTTGGGAAAACGGGAAATAAAGCGGAAAACTGGGAAATAATGGGGGGAAACTCGGGGAGAAAGCGGGAAACTGGGAAATGAGAGGGGAAAACTGGGAATGGAAAGGGGAAAACCTTGGAAGTGAAGGTGGGAAATGCGGAATCAGGAGTTAGAAATGGAAATAAAGGATTCTCATGCGTTTTCCATGGATTTCCACAGGTTTTCCATAGATTTCCATGGATTTTCATGAGTTTCCATGGGTTTTCATGGATTTCCATGGATTTCTGTGGGTTTCTGTGGATTTTCATGGATTTTCATGGGTTTTCCATGGATTTCCATGGGTTTCCATGGGTTTTTATGGATTTCCGTGGATTTCCACGGGTTTCCATGTATTTTCATGGATTTCTGTGGGTTTCTGTGGACTTTCATGGATTTCCATGGATTTTCATGGGTTTCCATGAGTTTCTGTGGGTTTCCATGGATTTTCATGGATTTCCATGAATTTCCATGGGTTTCCATGGATTTTCATGGGTTTCCATGAGTTTCCATGGATTTCCATGGATTTCCATGGGTTTCTGTGGATTTTCATGGCTTTCCATGAGTTTCCATGGGTTTCCATGGGTTTTCCATGGATTTCCATGACTTTCCGTGGGTTTCCATGGGTTTCTATGGATTTTCATGGGTTTCCATGGATTTTCACGGATTTTCCTGAATTCCCATGGATTTTCATGGACTTTCACGGGTTTTCATAGGTCTTCCTGAATTTCCATGGATTTTCATGGATTTCCATGCGTTTCCACGGATTTCCATGGATTTCCATGGATCAGCCTTGACAACTTTCCTGGGCTAGCCTGGCCCAGGATCTTCCTCCATCCCAAACCCCTTCCAAAAAACCCTGGGAAAAAAATAAATCCCAATCCGAGCCTCCCTCTCCCTCCCTCACACCCGGCGCGAAAAAAACCCGGGAGCCGGGAATGAAAAAACCGGGAAAAGCTCCGGAGAGATAATTTCCTCGGCGTTAATGAAGTTTTACAAAAACAGACGCGGCCGAGGCCAAATAAAATTTCACAGGTGATAAATTTTTCCAATTTCCCGGGAAGGATTCGATGGGAATGTTAAATCAGGAGTGAAGGTGTCCGCTCGGAAGCGCCGGGCGCTGCCGGGGAATTTTATCGCCTGGAAAATTGAATCAAATTGCTCCATTAAAAGGCGGCTCCGCCGAGATTCCGGAACGTCCCGGGATGTGCCGGCCCTGCCGGAGCCTCGGGATGAGGATCCGGAGTTTGGGAAGGGGTTTTCCCGAGGGTGGGGTGGGAGGGGGAAGCGGCGGAGTTGAGTTTTCCTGGATTTTCCGGCTTTTTCTTTTGATTCCTCGCTGGAAAATCCAAGTGTTGGATGGGATTGGGAAGGCACAGCTTCGCTTCCAGGCCCGATTCCAGGAAAACCCCTGGATCCATCAGATTGGATTCCAGGAAAACCCCTGGATTTGTGGAGAGGGGCTCGTCCTGTCCTCACGGATCCCATTCCTGGATTTTCCAGCGTTTCCCTCTGATCCATCCCTGGAAAATCCAAGCATTGGCTGGGCTCGGGAAGGCAGAGCTTCATTTCCAGGCCTGATTCCATAAAAAACCCCTGGATACTTCAGGCTTCGGGGCCATGGGATGGAGAGGGGGATCTTCCTGCTCCCGCGGATCCCGTTCCTGGATTTCCCAGCTCCAAATCCACCTGGGAACGGCGAGGAGAGGACAAGGAGCGGGCAGGGATTTCCATGGGATGGGGAAAGGGTTTTCCATGGATGGGAAATGGGTTTTCCACGGATGAGGACCCTTCCCAGCTCCGTTCCCTTCCCTGGACACGCTCCAGCCGTTTTTCCAAGCCTTCCCAGCCTTCCCTCTGGAATCCGCCTCTTTCCCGGGATCATTTCTTCCATCCCTTCCTCCTCCCCTTCCCGAATCCTCTTTTATCCCTAATTCCTCCTTCCGCCCCCATCCTGCCTCACATTCCCGGCCCGGCATTCCTCACATTCCCCCTCTGGAATCGCCTTTTCCCGATTCCCCCACGGAAAATCCCTCTCTTCCCACGGGAGCACCCGGAATTCAGGGATTTGCTCTTCCCGGTGTCCACAACAATTCCCGCTTTCCGTGAAAATCTTCTCCCAGACTTCCTCTCTCCGCCATCAATCCGAGAATTTTTTATTCCCGGGATTCTCCCGGAGCCCTGGGCCTGCCGGAGCCGCGACATTCCCGGTTTTTCCCCTGATTTTGCCGCTGTTTTTTCCTTCCCCAGATGAGGAGCTGGAGCCGCCATTCCCGGAGGATGAGGAGGATTTCGGGAGCGGGAAGGGTAAGATCCCAATCCAAAGGATCTCCAGGAAGTGGATAAGGGGAATATTTTGGGATTTTGGCCACTTTGGAGCCTCCTGGGCTGTGGAGAATTCCCAGGATCCGAGGCGTGAGGCTCTTCCCGATGGTGGAATTCCAGTTGGGAAGACTCTTCCCGATGGTGAAAGCAGCCGTGGGACAAGGAGGCATCTCCCAGAATTCCTGGGATAGAGGAGCTGTTTGGGAATTTTAAATGGGATTTTTATCCCGAAGAGGCCGGGGCAGGGTCCTGCAGGAATTTTGGGATGGATCCGACCCCCGCGGATCCCGCTGGATATTCTGGGGATGCCTCCGAGGTCCTCCCGTCCCTCTGGGAAGCGGGAAAACAGCTGTGGGATAAGAATTCCTGGGAAAGGAGGGAAAATTGGGAAAAATCAGGAGCACGAGTCCAGCGAGTCCATGGCGGTATCCCATGGAATTCCTGGTGTTTTCCGCCCTCCATATCCGACATTCCTGGTGGATCCGGAGCCTTTCCCATCCCGGGAGGAGCTCCAGGAGAACTTTCGGCTCCGGAATCACCTCCGGGAAGAGTTTTCCACTTCCCTGCTCGTTTTCCATCATTTCCTTTAATTCCCTGGGCCAGCGATTCCATGGTGGAATCCCATGGAATTCCGAGGATTTATTTTCCATTTCCCTCCGCGTTTTCCATGATTTCCTTTCAATCCCTTGGCCATGATGGTTTCCCACGGAATTCCTGGCGTTTTCCAACCTCAATATCCCGACATTCCTGGCGGATTTGGAGCCTTTCCCCATCCCGCTTTCCCAGCTGCCGATCCCGGATGGGATTTGTCCCTTTCCTGTTAATCCCGGAATTTTCCAGCTCTTCCCAAAGCCGCCCTGGCCTCATTCCCGATTTTTCCAGCTCCCATCCGTGATTCCTGCGCTTCCCACCAGCTCCAACAGCTCCTCCTATTCCCATCCCGATTTTTTCCTCGCCTTTAATCCTTTCCGAAGGATCCATCCCGGCTTTTTTTTCCCCCCCTTTCCCGACTTTTCTCTGGAAGTCCCCGAGTCCCCGAGTCATTCCAGAGGCTCCCGGCCGGGCCATTCCCTAGCTCCGGAATGTCCTCGCTGATATTTCGGGAATCCAATCCAGCTGCTCCCTCCCCGCTCCATCCCCGGTATCCCATTATCCACAATTCCTCCGGCTCCTGCTCCAGATTTCCGGGAGATTCTTCCCGGATCTGAGCGACACAACCCTCTGGAAGAGCCTCTGTGATCCCAAAAATTCCAGGTTTTTCTGGATTGGATTATCCAGAGGGATCCCATGGTGGAAGTGGGGACATCGGGAGCTGCTCCCCGTTGGGATTTGGGCTGGAATTCTGGGAATTCGGGGCTTTTGGGGGGTTTTTGGGATGGATTTTTGGGACAAGTCGCTGCAAAGTGGGAAAAGCAGCGGCTGCTCCGGTCCTGGAGCTCCGTAAAATCCCTGGATCCACCTCAGGCTGGGATTTTTCCTGCCCCACCCCTTCCCCGGTCTCCAAGGCAGTTTTTGGGATGGGAATGGGAAATTCCATTCTTTTGGGATGGGAAATCGCATTTTTTTGGGATGGGAAATTCCATCTGGAGACGGCAAAGTTGGGAATATTCCACTCCGGAAGCGCTGCTGAGGCATTTCCCAGAAAACCTGGATTTATCCCAGCGCAATTCCCGCGTTCCCGCCATCCCAAATCCAGCCGGAATTCCCTTCTCCACAAAAAATTCGGGAAAACGGAGTTGCTGGATCCCATTCCCACCGCAGGCTCAGCATTCCCGAACTCCCAGCTCCATGGGGAGGTGGAGAGCGGAGCCTTCAGGGCGTGAAATCCCAAAGTTTGGGATTCCCGGGGATTCGGGATTCGGGCGGATGTTCCTCTCCCCCCAGCCCTTCAACCCCAACATTCCCTATAAATCCCTCACCGCCCTGACCCCTTTGTTTCTCTTTTTCCCCAGAAAATTCCAACTGGGATTACTCCAGTTTTTACCAGGGATTGTGGGATTGCCGCGGGGACAATCCCGACGAGCTCTCCTTCCGCCGGGGCGACCTCATCCGCATCCTCAGCAAGGTAGGAGCCGGAATTCTTTGGGATTTGTTTGCGAATTCCCCATTTGGGGCTGCTTTGGGGCCGCAGGAGCAGCTCCCACTCCCAACCCTGCATCCCACTCTGGAAAGCTGCAAATTCCCCATTTGGGGTCGATTTAGGGCCGCAGGAGCAGCTCCTGCTCCCGGCTCTGCCAAAGGCTGTGAATTCCCCATTTGGGGCTCGATTTAGGGCCTCTTTGGGGCCGCAGGAGCAGCTCCCACTCCTGGTTCTCCATCCCACTCTGGACGGCTGTGAATTCCCTATTTGGGGTCGATTTAGGGCCGCAGGAGCAGCTCCTGCTCCCGGCTCTGCCAAGGGCTCTGAATTCCCCATTTGGGGCTCGATTTAGGGCTGCTTTGGGGCCACTTTGGGGCTGCAGAAGCAGCTCCCACTCCCGATCCTCCATCCCACTCTGGAAAGCTGCAAATTCCCCATTTGGGGTCGATTTAGGGCCGCAGGAGCAGCTCCTGGCTCTGCCAAGGGCTGCGAACTCCCTATTTGGGGCTCGATTTAGGGCCGCTTTGGGGCCGCTTTGGGGCCGNTGGCTCCGGCAAGGGCTGCGGACTCCCTATTTGGGGCTCGATTTAGGGCCGCTTTGGGGCCGCTTTGGGGCCGCTTTGGGGCCTCAGGAGCAGTTCCCGCTCCTGGTTCTCCATCCCGCTCTGGAAAACTATGAATTCCCCATTTGGGGCTCAATTTGGGGCCGCTTTGGGACCTCAGGAGCAGTTCCCACTCCTGGTTCTCCATCCCGCTCTGGAAGGCTGTGAATTCCCCATTTGGGGTCGCTTTGGGGTCGGAGGAGCAGCTCCTACTCCCGATCCTCCATCCCGCTCTGGAAAGCTGCAAATTCCCCATTTTTGGGGCTCAGCTCAGGAATTTAGGGCCGCATTCCCTGGCCGGGCGCCCCCCAGGCCGCGTTTATCCCTGTAGGTGACACCGGGAGCACCCCGGGATCACCCCCGTCCCACCCGGGGCCACATCCCCGGATCCCGGCGGGAATTCCGCCGCTTCCAGCGGCTCCCGCGGCGAGTTCCTCTCTCGGAACCGATGGATCCCGCGGGCTTTTCCCCCGTAAACTCGGGATGCGGGGAGCGGAGGCGGCTCGGGGAGGAGGGAGAGGCAGCGATGGGAAAAGGAGGAGGAGGAGGAGGAGGAGGAGGAGGGAAAGGTTGGGAATGTTCACTCAGCTGCGCCTTAATTTCCTTTTCAATCTTGTCCCAATTAATTTCGCGGAATTAATCTCGCGGCGGCCGCTGGCTCTGAGCGTGGAGTAGCGGCTCCTATAAAATCCCATCTGGCGCCTTCCCGGCGCTCCCGGCGTTCCCGGGAAAAGCGGACACCGGGAGCGGGTCAGGGAATCGTGGAATTGTCGGGGCTGGATCCCAACCGTGGCAATCCACCCCGTCCGGGCGTTCCTTTGGGCAATTCCAGGGAATTTGGGCCTTGTTTTATCCCAGGAATCCCGGGAATTCTGCTCCCGAGGGATCTTGGCCCCCGCCTTGGATCCGGGAGGTTGCTCCCCAGTGCCACCGGTGCTGCGGGGTCAGTGGGGACGCCGGTGAGAGCCCCAGGGGTGACAGCGGCGCATCCCCAAAACCCCGGCGGGGATAAAACACCGGGAATTCACTCGGGAAGAGGGAAGGGTAATTCCCATCCCTAATTCCCGTCCCTGGAATTTCCCAGGCTGGGTTGGACGGGGCTCGGAGCGAGGTGGGATAACGGCAGGGCTGGGAATGGGATGGGATCTGAGCTCCTTCCCAGCACCCCATCCATCCTGGAATCCCGGAATTCCAGCAAAATCCCAGCCCTGCATCCCTGTGCCTGGCCTCGTTCCCTTTTTCCCGGCCAAGCGATTCCTCCGCCAAAACCTCCGCTGGGATAGAAACACCGGGAATTCACTCGGGAAGAGGGAAGGGTAATTCCCATCCCTAATTCCCGTCCCTGGAATTTCCCAGGCTGGGTTGGACGGGGCTCGGAGCGAGCTGGGATAACGGGAAGTGTCCCTGCCCATGGCAGGGGGTGGGAATGGGATGGGAGCTGAGCTCCTTCCCAGCACCCCACCCCTCCCGGAATCCCGGAATTCCAACAAAACCCCGGCCCCGCATCCCTTCTTCCCGGCCGAGCCATCCCTCCGCCGGGATAACGACGGGAATTCGGCGCCGCTTCCCGCTCCAAGCGGGCTCGGCCGGGCGCCCATAAAACCGGGATCCGTGAATTCCCTGCCCCGCTTCCCACGGAAGCCGCGGGAGGGAAGGGGCGGGAGAGAATTCCCGCATCCCGGCCCCCGAGCCCAAGGCGCGTGCTGACATCTAGCGGCATTTTCCATGGATTTGGGGCCGGGAAGAAGCCCTGAGCCCCCTCC
>VZTD01004901.1:0-179323 GCA_013397725.1 Rhagologus leucostigma
AACACATCAGGAGAGTTCTCCCCGGAGGCCCGGAGGTGGGCCCACCTGACCCAGCTCCAAAGAGGAGAGAGGCCACACCTACAGAAGGACTGTAAAATCTTCCCAGGTTTCTCTCCAGAGCGAGAGGTTTTATTATTTAGCATTATTATCCTTTTCCTGTGTGTTTGTTAAATAAATAGTTTTTTCCCTTCACTTTCCTCTGAGGAAAATCTTTTTCTTTCCTGAACCTGGTGGGGGAGGAGGAGACGTTCCTTTTGGACGTTTCCCTGAATTTGGCCCAAACCGGCACACCAGGGGACTTTATCACTTGTTCCCTGAGCAGTCTGAAGTCTGCTCTCCTCATGTCCAGATTTGAAGTTTTGCTGGCACTTCCCTCCTGTCAGCAGAGATTTTAAACTTGATCACTTCAAGGTCACTGTGGCCAAGACAGCTGCCAATCATCACTTCATCATGAAATCCACTCTGTTGGCAAGTAGCAAATTAAGGAGGACATCTCTCCTAGTTGTCTCTCTTAATGTCTGTATCATGAAGTTGTTATCCAGGTGTTTTAGGAACCTTCTGTCCCTGTTTGTGTCATTTGTATGATGCTCCCAGTTAATATCTGGAAAGCTGAACTCTCCCAGAAGGACAAGGGTAGTTGATTTAGAGGCATCCCTTAATTCCTCAAAGAATAGTCCATCAACTTCGTCATCCTAGCTGGGAGGTCTATAGCAGACTCCCACAGTGATATCCACGTTATTTGTTTGTCCCTTGATTCCCATCCAGAGGCTCTCAACTGTGCCATTGCCAACTGTGAGTTCCATACATTCCAGCCCTTCTATTACATACGACACCACCCCTCTGCCCCTTCTGCCCTGTGTACGTCTCCTGAAGAGCCTGTAACTTCCCAGCAGGGCATTCCAGGTCACAGGACTCATCCCACCAGGTTTCATTTAAGTCAATGATATCAAATCTGTGGGACAGAGTCAAAACTTTGAGCTCCTCGTTTGTTCCTCATGCTGCGTGCACTGGTGTAGAAACGTTTCAGGTGTTGTACTTTGTAGCCAACACCGCGTGGAGCAGATTGAGGTAGCCCATTAGTGTTCATTTCCTCAAGTTTTGACACACCTTCCCACTGATCATCAGTGGCGAGCCTGGTATTTTCCCCCTTCCAAGCCAGTTTAAAGCTCTGTCAGTGAGCTCCGCTGGCTCCTGTGCTAGAGCTCTTTTTCCCCTCTGAGAAAGGTTCAACCCATCAGGTGTCAGTAGAAAAGGTGTTGAATAGATCATCCCGTGGTCATAAACCCCAAAGTTTTTCTGATGACACCAACCTCAGAGTCATGTGCCAATCTGTTGGATCTGCCTATTCGTATCAGTATTATTCCTTGCTACTGAAAGGATTGAGAAAAACAATACCTGTGCTCCTGATCCCACAGCAAATCATCCTAGGCCCCTGAAATCCGTTTTTATTCCCCTTGGACTTCTCTTTGTTATCTCGTTATTACCAACTTGAATAACCAGTGCTGGATAATAATCAGAGGGTTTTATTAGACTGGAGAGTTTTCTAGTAATGTCCCTTACCTGAATCCCTGGGGGACAATGAACTTCCCTGTGGATGGGGTCCAGTCAGTATATCAAGTCTTCCACTCCCCTTAGAAGGGAGCTACTTATGACAACTACCCTTGTTTTCCTCTTAACACAGGAGGTTGCAGTGCAGGGTATAGATTGTGTTGCCCTAGGCAGTTCCTCCACCCCAGCAGGACCCTGGTCCTCGTCATCAGTAGATTGTCCTTCTGGTTCCAGGGCTTCATACCTGTAGCAAAAAGTACCACTCCTACTTGTCACTGTCAAATTTCTAGGAGGAGGATCCTTCCTCCTAATATGGGCCCTGACCGGTTTCCAGTCTTCCTGTTCAACATACTCTCGGCTAGCTACTTGACAGGGTTCTGGGTCCACCTGGTTCTTAACTACAATGAAATTCAAGACTCTGGAGACTGTGGTGTCTCTGAGAATAACCTATCAATCTCTTGATTTTTTTCTCAAGTTCCTTCACCTGGTGAAACAGCTATTCCCAGGGCGCAGCTCCGTCACCAAAAGGGCAGGGCTCTCTTTCTCTCTTGATCCCCCTTAACAGCATCAAATCTCTCCTGGTCCTGCCTAGCTGCAAGAAGTAAGTGCTAAACTCTTTTTAATATTTTAGTGATATAGAACCAAATCAGGAACTTTATAGAAACACTGGTATTAGTCCAGGAGTCCTCATACCAGGAGGTATGAAACATGCCTGTGCCTCCTGACTGTCAGTCCATTAAAGAATTAGATCTTCAAGAAAAGAAAAGAAATCACAACAAAGCTCTGTTCGAGATATCTCAGCTTCCAAAGACTTAGTTTTCTGAGACAAGAGTGCAATAAGTTGACATGCTTTAACCCTTATCAATTTAGCTACCATTTTCACTAATTTTCACTAGTAAAGTCAATTTTATGTGCTCCAAGTTGTGCATTAGACAGTCAACATCGAATAAGGCTGCCAGAGAAACTCTTTCAGCTCTTAGACACATTAGTTACACCTTTTCAAACGGCAATAATTTGAATTCCAGGTTTTTTTGAAATTGAAAGTTTCTTCAAAACCGAAATTTCTGAGAGCCTTGTTTGTCTGATATTCACGAGAATAGTAGAAATCTTGGGTCAGATCCATATGGTTGCTATTTCATCTCTCTTTAGAAATACACAATAAAGGACTGAATAAAGGAAGAAATACTGATCACAGGGAAATGGTTGAGAAGATCACTGGGGAATAAGCCAACTTTCTAAGTATATTAGAGTTTAAATAGGAGTACAGGATGAACCAGTTTTTTGGTTCACTGGTCAAGAAAGTAGTTACATCTGGCTTGACCCAAAGGGTGCTTACATATTTTTCCAATGAAGTTAACATTTAAAAGAATTATTTCTCCCAGACAAAGCAATTACTTGATAATGAGCATATTGACATATTTGTGGTTTACTTGGACTTTTACAAGTCAACAGGAAGAGCAAATTGGTGTTTCTGTCCTGCTGGAGAAGGTTTCTGTCCTTTGGCCCTGCCACTTTCCCCCACAGGAGGCACACACACTTCTCCCCTTGCTTTCGTTCAACCAATAGAGCTGATTTTGCATTTCCAGGTGAACTTGGTGTTTTCATCAGTTCAAGATTCTTGCTATTTAAGGGTAGGAAAGGTCTTAACACTAAGCATGTGCTAATGATGTGAGAGTTGAGCTGGGCAAGGGGGCTTCACCCAGGAGGGTCGATTTTATGTTCAAAAACATAGAGAAGAAATAAATGGAGACTGAATACCAGAAAAAGATACTCAGTTGATATTATGTCAAGCCCTGTCCTGTGGGTTACAATGCATTTTGCATAGTACAGGGAATATTTAGGCATTAGCATAAGGATAGGATACAGTATATAGATGCTTGACATTTCATATCTCTATGATGCTAGCAAACCCTTTGCTGAAATAGTTTAATAAGCCAGAACTAATATCTCACTTTCCCATGAAAATGGAAGAACATCTTCCTGCTAATGTTGTCTGGAAGAGAAATGTTCCCCATGAACAAATCACAGGACATAGCACAACTGGAAACTTTAGCCACAACACTGTCAAGTTATAAAAGTTAAATAGCTTTTCTAGGGGGTTTTTGCCATGTGTCAAAGATGTTTGAGGCAGTTCCTCAAAATAATTTGCCTGTACACATTGTAACACATGCTGGAATTTCCCTTTTCCTCCTCCACTCTCGTTTCACCCCTGAATTGAAACCCTGGTGAGCACAATCTGTACAAGATATCATATTGTGATATTGTACTGTAATATTATAGTACTACATTGGAAATTCTATTGTATAGTTAAAAATATGTATGTTGAAAAGATACTTAAATCAATGCGGTAGATTTGCAAATCATCTTGAAATTTATGTTGTCTTCATTGTTATAGCATTTAAAGGTTTTTTTAGACAAATATTTTTCACAATGGTACAACAGGGTAAAGTCATGCTGCTCACAGCATCACTTATTTGTTTATTACTTCAAGGAATGTTTTAAAAATCCTGTATTCTTTTACTCAAGCATTAGTTTCTTCAATCCTCTTGGGAACCAATCCCATAAAAACCAACACTGCCAACAACATGCATGCCAGAAAATGGGAACGTCTCTGTGATTTTAAGCTGACCTAACAGCTCCCCTGACTTACAGTTTTTCATTTTAATGTTATCTGTCTTTATAAAAATTTGTATTTTATTATTCACTTCTAAATTTTTCAGAAACCAGAACAAGTAATACCGTGTTTCCCAAGATGTATTGTATATCTGCAAACACCACCTATTAAATCTGAAGTAATTGTCTTCCACTATCTTTGCCTGAGGTCTTACCCTATTAATTCCAATAGTCACAAGCTTTAGGGGTTTCCTTTGTCCAGGCACCTTTTCACTTGATTCTTACTTAATAAACTGTCCAGGGTCATGTGTTATTACCAGTCCCTGTCTCATAAAAACATCTTTTTCCCTCTAGCTTTTGCCTGGCATAGCAGTTTGATCACAAATAGAATTAAAATAGTTTCAAGGTTTAGCTGCTTTGATAGACCTGTCGACATCTGCAAATGACGATCAGGTTTTGAAAGACATAGTTCATGCATGTCTTCCCTTAAATGTCACTGTCATCTGCACTTTTACTGTCCAGGCACAAGAAATTTTATTATTTTTTCTTTCCTTCCATATAAATGTCACTGCCTCTTTTGATGAAGTTGTCCTTGCTCACCACTGGTGTGGCAGCAGAGCTGGGCATGCCACCCTGCTCCCAGTTTCAGTCCTGCCCTGCTGTGGGTAAGGCCACTGAGCCCCACACAGCCCAGCCAGGACGGATGAGCTTCTGGAATGCAGGTACTGCTATCAACCACCAAACTCTGGGCTGCCATTGTGGCCCAGCCTTCAACCCATGCTGTGCATTTAAGAGATAAGGGCTAAATAGTTCAATGTATTCCCCTAGTTTTAGTCACTCTGCTTGGAGGATTTACAGTAAAGCCACCACTTATTGCCAATATTGATTGACTGTTTTGATACTGATACTCACTTATGCTGCTGCATAAACATAAACTGTCACAAGGTGCCAAGAAGAAGTGTCAGTCTCCATCAACCTGGGCTGGCTGGTAAACAGTAAACTAAATGAAGAAAGCTGTGTGTCCTGACTACTCAGTCTGTATGCTGTCCAGGTCTTCAAATAGCATTTAAATGTGCTAGATGTGTAAAAATAAAGCATTTCACTTGGGTGTTCAACTCGGCAAGCTGATTTGTGCCAGTTAATTTAGGCACTTGTTTAAAATATCCCATGCAACTTTTAAATAGAAATTGAGGAGGTGAAAAAGGGGAAAGCCAGTCAAAGCCATGGGGCTGGCAGCCCTATCATGCCATTCCACTGCTCTGAGGCCAGTAGTCATGTCAGAGGTCTGTTTTTCTTCTTGTGGTCATCACAAGTTGAATGTCCTGAGAAGGCAATGAAAGAAGACAAGCCTTGACTTTCTCCATTTGAAAGAAAGTTTAACTGGTACATACAGATCAGAGGTTAATTTACAGTGTCTTTCTAAACTAACTGCCTGGCATAGATGGCTTCATGGATTCACCACTATCGTTGCTCAGTTTCTGAAAGAAAAGAAATATTTGTAGTTATGTTGCTGGAAGGAGGTTTCCAAAAGTATTCAGTCATTAATCCATTCAGTCACGACTCCACATCCCACTGGCTTTTAACTAACTGTAGTGAGAAAAGAAAGCTAAGAATTCATTGAGATTCTTTAAATTCCCAAAAAAAACAAACCCTATAGACCAAAACCTAAACATTTATTGCTAAACGGACTGTACCGGGAAACTTATCACCACTTTTAATGAGATTTATTCCATCTCCCAGCAGAATTTGAAGGGACACTGATTTTAAGCTACCTTTGGCATGGTTGCATTTTTAGCAGAGTATCTTCCTTATCATGTAGAGTCACGTTTACAAAGAAAGGCTCTTTTCACTATAGCTACTGGACCTCAAGATGTCTCCTCTTAGTCAAAATAGGAGCCACTGAGGAAATCAAGTGGATGAAACACACAGATAATAATCACCCTTTTAATACACTTTACAGTGTATAGATCACACTATTTTGTATGTTAGTCATAATATTTCCCTCCACTCCAAATAAGCATAATCTTACGAGGAAAATAAACGCCAGAGTTCCCACATACATCTGTTGCTATATGCAAATGAAACCAGGATATGTATTGGATTAAGTTATCTGAGTTTCAAAACGTTCCACTCTAGATCTCAGTCAGATGCTTTGCTCTGTGTTTTATATTGCTTACTAGTTCATGCTTCTACTGTTCTTGTGCACTTAGATTATCATTTGAAGGGATTTAGAAGCCATCCCTAACAATACATCTGTATTCCTAAATATATTTTATCCTTGTACCTTCAGTGTTAACAGCCACATACACATCAAAGGTTTGCATTTGGCAGGAACTACTGTGCAACCAAATGAGTTGCTTAGAAATTTACAATAATAGTAACAGTATTAAATCTGCTGTTATATTTTGGTTTGTAAAAAATTTAAAAATAGAAACTACTATACAAAAGAGGATTTTCATAAGCTTAACCATAACTGCAAACCCAACTTACACGAAAATTTTGAAAGAAGCTGGTGTGGTCCCACATTCACATAGCTGTTGTCCATTGAAGCCTTCCCCAAGAAAAAAGAAAAATAAAATTGCTAGCTCTTTTGTCTTTTAAGAGCATTTTGTATTATTACTATCTTATAGTTTGGAATTAATATGACTCTTAAATCCCTTGGTACGATACAGAGTAATCGCGCTTTCATGACCTTCCCTGGCAATGCCAATTATCCAAGCTCACAATCCTACATGGGAAGACCGTAAGTTCAGACCCCTGCTGTGTTTGTGAAAATAAGTATTTCCTCATTACATGCTGCACAGAGAAAACATATGTGTTTCGTACTAGCATCAACAGAAAATCTCTGCATCCTGCTGCACACAGAGACCTTCAGGAATATTTAATTCAACCTGCTGTTCTTCTTCAGCTGCATCAAATTTGAGCTTAGCTGTGTCCCCTTCAAGGTACTGCACATCTCTCTTACTCCTCCTTTGTCACCTACACAATTTCTTTTTGATTCTCTGTCCTAGGTTGCAATATAGATGTTTTTAAGTATTCTATTACCACCAGCTGTGGGCCGTTAGCTGTTATCACCTGCTAATGGCCCACCCCGGATGACAGACAATGGGCCATCAAGGACCCACCACATGACTCATAGACTTATCTCATCCCATTGTGGGATGCTTTGCCCAGGAGGGAGGAGCCAGGTGTTCCCACCTGGATATAACCTGGCCTTGGAAGTGCCTGAGCTAGCCCTGTCTACTGGGTTACCAGAGGGCAAGAGCTACCACTGGACCTTCAGCTGGAGACCAGACCTTCACAAGATCACCGCTTGAACTGAACTACTTCAGTTGGACTGCTACCACCACCCTAACAGGGTGTCAGGTTTGTCTTTGTCTATCTGACTTTGTCAGTGCTTTTCCTTGTATTATTTCACTTATTTTTAATTTCAATCTTGACTTGTGATCTCCCATTGGTTTGTTTTCAGACCAACACATTCTCCCCTTGCACAATTTAACCCATGTAGCCTTTGGCTGTAGCATAAGAGAACCTTCATGGCTACCCTGAAATTTTATCTTACCAGCCTTCTTCTGAACCAAGAGAATGTTCCTTTCTCTCAAGACAGTTTAGATCAAATAGTGCTTGCTTGCACTTGCCAGTTCAAGTTCTCTGCTTCTATTAATGTTGACTACACTAAGCACCACCAGGCAGGAGGCTCTGTCTAATTTAAGATGCTTTATGTTGTGATCGGTAGACAAAAGAGGCTAACATTTTTGAAAAAAACACCCAAGCATCTTTTTGTATCTTCTTCTGACCATACTGTATAGAATTAGACAAAACCTTGCAAGAAGAGAAGTAACTGATTTTGGTGACACAGAAGAAATGTTGCTCTTCACTGGCACATGTGTGGGGATAAAGATGAAAAATCTCCAGCCTAATTTTTAATAACACATACAGCTGAGGGGAAAAACTCACAGTACTGTGATACCAGACACACTGAGCTGCACATACCTGTAACAAAAAATGCACTCCATAACACTCTACAGAAAAGATGGTGGTACTAGGTCGAAGGTTAGACTTGATGGACTTGCAGGTCTTTTCCAACCTTAATGATTCTATGAGTCCATAACCTTTGCCATTCACCTGTGTTCTCCTGCATGCTCAGGAGAGATGATGGGCTTTGCAGACTCTCCAAAGGTCTGCAGTCTGGGACATGAGTGAAGACACTGAGCCCTAGGTCAGGGATGGGATGCAGAGAGCTGCTTGCCAGCACTCCTCCTCTCTTGACTTGATCTGGAATCTTCAGTTGTACAAACTGTGTATGTCTCTCAGCCAGTCTACACCCTTCCTGACCTTTCTGGGGAGCTGGAGGAACTGGTGCGTGTCAGGGAGGGAGTCAGAGAGCTACTGAGATACACGGCCAGACCGGTGACTCTGAAGTGTTTCTGTGCCCATCCATACAGCCACAGGAACATTTGGGTAGGCACAGAGCCTTAAATAACCTGGTCCCCAGGTCACTGAAAGGTTGGTGCATGAACATAGGCCAGCTGGTAAATTCTCAATGAGATTCACTATGCAATGAGGCACTGACATGCTGAGAAGCAGCCTCCATGTCAGGGTGAACTGGTCTCTGAAGGGACCCTAAATTCCCAAGAAATCTGTGCTTTAACTGGGGCTATTATGAAAGGGACATCAAATTTGCAAAATGAAATCAAAGTAAGGAAGATATGCAATATCTTGGTACTGTATAATTCAAAAATATCGGTACTGTATAATTCAAAATAAAAATGTACAGAAAAACATAATCAAATGTAAAGGTTCCTTGTCAGGTTTGCAAAATCCATTAAGTGACAGCAGGTGTTTAACCCACCGCATAGACGATATAAAGAGGGAATATTACAACGCATTACATCTCTACCATGTGGCTGCGTTGAGAGTAATGCTTGGTTCTACCTTTTTGACTCCCAAGCTGCTGTTAGCACTGCAGCTTCTGTACTTCACAGCTGTAGATGTTTGAATTTAACACAGACAAGGGCTGTCAGGGTCGTGCGATGTTTGACAGACTGCAAAATTCATGTCAGGATTTTCTTTTTCTGTACAGTAGTTGCTAACAGGAACATAACAACCTCCTACTGGTTTTGTGCATGTTTAGTCTCTGAACAGTGCGAAGACATTGATGAGTGATGAATAGAAGCTCCTTTTCTGTTGCTCTGAAACTCCACTGGTGTACCTGGACTTTAAATCAGCATTCTCTCTGGCTGGTACCCTGTGCTTGATGGACCTGCACATGGGTACAATGCAAATGGGAGAAGCTGGACAGGAGCTAGACATAAGCATTTCCTGTGCTATGAGTTCATTAGCAATGTTAAAAATATATTACATGATTTTACCTTTATTTTCCTCACCACCACCCCGAAAACTGTCAGTCACTGAAAAATGAGGGGATGGGCATGTTTCACCTACCTAGGGAGCCTCAGTAGTAGAAAATATGTGCAGTTCTGGTGCCTGTGCAGGAATCATGAGGCCACTCCAGGACACAATGGTAAAGCACCTCTTTAGAAAAGACAAAAGACTTCTCTCATTAGGAATGGGGCATCCAGTAACAATCAAATGATGGGGTATAGCCTCTTTTGGAAAGAAAAAAATGCATGTACAAACTTCGACAAGGTAAATCCAACCAGTTGCAATAGTTTGGGTTTGGATTAAGGTCATTTCATTCAAGGTTTGGTGTGTGGGCTTGTGGGGGTTTTTTCCTACTCAAAGTAACTTAGTTCTGGTATGCAAATTGAAGAAATTAATTATTTTCCCCATGTTCTGAATTAATTAAATTAAAGGAAAGCAAAATTGTTACTTTTTGTCCTTTTTATTTCCACTAGAGGACATAACATAAGATATAGCTGTTTTGTTTTCAGTTGTAATAAACTTGTAAGGGTAATTTGCCAATAACAATTATAAGCTCACTGAAAAATAGCAGTGTCTGAATATTAGCTGTAGAGTCTAAAAGTCTCTTTAGGAATACTCACAATGTTTTAATTTGTGCATCAAAATTTTGCCAAAGTTTTATGAAATAAGATGATAATCTGGAGTTTGAGACCTTTGAAGTTGTTTGATGACTGCAACAAGTGTTAATAACAGATTAATACCTCTGAAGGCTGCTCTGAAGTTCCTTAAAATCCCTAGGAATATACTGTCTATAGGCCTTGGCAGTGGTGTTAGCTGCTCACAATGGTGCAGGACAAGGATGCAGAGTCAGGAGAGTGGGACCAAGGGAGACCCTCACACAAAACCTCTCATCTGTAAGGCTGAGAGTAATATTCAGGCCAGAACTTAGCAGGAAAACGTGGTAGTGTTTTGTGAAACAAGTATTTTTCAGCTACCTCTACAAGAAAATAAGAGCAAAAAGATTTTGCTTTACTAGTGAAACTTTATTGATTTCCAGCAGTTAGTTACAAAATGAAAGGAAAAATATGCAAGTGGAGGTGCATCTCCTTTGTGTTAGAGTGGTGGCTGGAAATTGGGGTTTAAGCATTGAAACCTAAAGGGAGATCATCAAAAGTTCCTATTCTGGAAAAGAAAGATAAATGAAATCTTTGCATCTAATCGTTTTTCCTCATCAGTCTTGTCTGTGACTGAGATGACATTTTGAGTATGACAGAAATACATTCTGCTCTTGTTATAAGATTCTCTGCTATAATAGACTTTGATGTAAATCCGTGCTATCCTGCTTTCTTGTGCCATTAGAACTCATGACACCCTTGTTACAACAACATCATTTACAATGTTCCAAACTAAACTGCAGATATTGCTGTAAAGGGATGCTCATTCTTCTTTTCAAATTTTCCCAGACTGCATACATTGTGATTCTGGTTTTTAGATATTCAACTTTAACAGCCAGGTTTCTGCTTACAATGATTGAACATTACTTAATTTTTCAAGTCAGATTCTTTTGCACAATTCCAAGGGCCTGCAATATGATTTATAGAATTGTTGAGAGCAAATGGCATGAACAGCCTTATCCATGTCAGAACTTATGAAGCTCAGCCATTTGGATCTGGATTGCACCACATTTACGTGTGTCCCACATCCAAGTAACCTAATCTGCAGCACAGCCTCTACTTCCAGGATCACAAGGATGTGTTAGGGCCCCACCTGCATTCCCGTTGAATTACCATTTGAAAATCAAGCTCTTGCAGTATATCCCACTTATATGCTTCTCATTCAGCTACAAACCCTAGAGTGTTATTAGCCCTCTTTTATACCTTCTGTATACTTAGCTCAAATAAGATCAGAATCCAAAAAACCCAAATGTGTACAAGATCCAGGAGAAAGAAGAGAAAACAAATATATTTTTGTCTATTTTGAAAACCTTTCCCTAAAAATTTTGTTGGATTGACAAATCTTTTTTTTTTTTAATGCAACCTTTTAAGAATTTCAGGATTTATTATGAATAGGAAAGAAAGCAGGTACCCCCAAACCCATTGTGCCTGAGGAAAGAAACAATAATTTTAAAAGGCAGGGGGGGAAATATGCTTTTATTACTCCTGCCTTTTCTTCTTGGAGAGAAAATGGGGAAATATTTCTGCTACTTTTTAATTTCCTCCTCTCTTTCTGTAACTGGACACTGAAAAAAATTTGAGGAGCAGGGAGCAGAATTTCACAAGAAAACAAAATCTAGTTCTTTAAGATGGACATCTTGTGGGACATCTCCTCATGCCACAGAGTTCAGTATTGGCAGGCTGCAGCACAGATGTGTGAAACAAGCTAGGGAGGAAGCACAGTCACCCTGCATCATTTCTCAGCCCTCTGTGAGCCCAAATAAATAAAAATAAGAGGGAAAAGAGAAACAAGCCGCTGGCCACCTCATTGGACACTGCTGCATTGATTTTCCTTTACAACTAAATGCAAATTAATGTTGCATTTTGAATGCTGTCACATTCCTCTTTGATTATCCCCTCTCTTTTAGTGAGAGAGTAATATCTCTGGATTGATTTTGAGCTTTTGTCCTTTTTGCAATGGTTGTATGAACAATCTTTTCAAACCCAGATGTGACAGATGAGGCATGGCCACCGTTCAGAAGTGCCTCTGCTGTCTAACCCAGCTTACCTCAACCAGGGGCTTGGAGGCACCTGAAGCTTCACTCCACAGGGAAGGAGTCCACCCTTGTTTTTCCTTCTTGGAGAAGCCAGCTTCTCACAGAGTGGCCCTGTTGGTCTCCTGTTTCATCCTTCTCACCTGGCTGTGACTTTCAGTTAAGGGATTCGTTTGGTTGTGCAGGACTTCACTCAGGTCCAAGCGAGCTCCATTAATTGCTACTATGTGATAGGTCTGGAGAAAGGTAAAAAATTCTCTTTTAATCAAAACATGGAGAGGGCTGTGTACAAATAAAATGCAGTGCTGGTCAGGGCACATTAAGGGCAGCACCCATGCCAGCTGGTCTCATCAATTTGCAGGCATGCTGTGACCTCTATGCATCATCCACCTCAGTCAGTCCCTCGCGGCTATGCTGTACAAGGCAATACAATATGGAAGAGAATAACACCTTCTACCTGACGTCATCACTTTGCTCAGATTGAGGTGCTCTTAGAAAATTTAGGATCTCCCAGATGCTTTCCATAATCTGAGTTCATTTTCGGTGGCTGATCAAGTGAAAAATGCAACCAAGCTGTGAACGTCCTTCAATTTTGGAGGGAATTAATGGAGGGCAAAACTGCAAAGTCCTGTCTTCAGTGCATTTCTTCAGTGTTCAGCTGCAGAAGAGAGGCTTTGGGGCAAAAAGGTGTCTCCAGCTTGCCGCAACACTATCTGTCCAGCTAGCGGGGTGACCAAGCGTCGGGCACCCGCCCGCACGGGAGGGGATGATGGAGGCAGTTTGCAAGGGTGCGGGAGGGTTGGCGAAGCTCCAGCCCGGTTTCACCTAACCCACCGATGTTGAAGGCATGCCAAGGAGGTGGGAATGAGTCGGAAGGACTTCTTCATGGAAAAGCGGGAGGTTTATTCAACTTGGAGATCACGAAAAGAAGCCCCAAAAAGCCGTTACCAGGGCTTGTTGTGCCCTTACCGAATGGGAGGGGAAAACATGAAACAACCAATAATACAGGGATATGGGGTTTGAATCCTGGCGGGCAAAGGGTACAGACCAATCGAGGATAACGTGGGAGGGAAGAAATACTGTGGGCCAGAGGGGGATCAGGGAAACTAGAACCCTCTGTGGTAAGAACCAAACACAGGGGGAAAGGGGGAGATGGCAGAGGCCAATATGATATTGCTGGCTGTGGAACCAGCCATAACGCACCGCAACACCAGCTGGCTGCAGCCTGGCAGGCACTGTGGCTGGCCAGCACAACCCACGCTTGCCTGCTTTGCCGAAGTTCCACGTGAAAACACAAGGTAGGCAGTGAGCACTACAGAAGAATTGGCATAATTAAACTAGTTTAAAATACGCTGCAAATATTTTATTAAATATCCAAAGGGAAATTTATGCTCACCATCCATTCCAAAGTATGTATAACAACTCATTCAATGTCATACACTGTAAATTAGCATTTCTTTTTCCAAGGAAATTGGTCTACATTCACTCAAAATATGTGCACTGCTTACAATTACATAGTATCTCATAAACAACTCATTCCAGTGTGAGTCCTATATGCTGAAAATTATGTATTAAACCTAATTCACAGTATTCTGTGATACAGAAGACAGAGAAATTTGGTGAGTTTTCTGGCTGATTTTTCAGATTAGTGGGACTGAGTCTGCAAAGACACGAATGCATATATCATACATAAGTATATACAATCATCTGAGGTCTTTAAATGTTTAGGAAACACCCAAAGGCTTGATAGTTCACTTCCAAATCTGCATCATTTTCTTTTTTATTTAAAGGTCATGTTCTAGATCATTCCCAATCGTAATCAGTCAACATAAGCCCCAGATAAGGACTGTCTGACAGCTGGATATTAGAAGAAAGCTCTTCTTCATGCATGTCTTAAAAACTTTGCCATTAATCTTGCCATGAAATCTCAGTTAAATGATTGTGGAGTATTACATCAAAGTTATCCGGTGATCAGCAATGTGACTTATTTTCTGACAAGTACAACTTTGTCATTTTTATCTGATGGTCATCACATCTTCACACAAAAATAGCTCTCCTTTTTTCTTCTCTCCCCTCTTTTCCCCTCAGCTTGACTACAGTGCAGATTTGTATTCTTGGCACTCTCATCCCTGTTTGATGAGTTTTGGGAAAGTCCAATTGTCATTTTGTCCCCAGAAGCAAAGCAAACACTGCCTTAAACTGATAACAACACAATTTAGCTGCCCCATAAACAGTAATTTTAACTCTATGATATGTGGCTGCTCCTTCAACATTCAAGCAATGGAAATGACATCATTATCAGGCAACCCTAGATGATGAAAAATGGCCTACATTAGGGAACACAGTGAACACAAAAAATCTTCAGCTATCAGTCATCGTCATGGTAATGTACTTACCTCTATCTGCAGATTTAGACCTATGATGATGCTGAACTTGCAAGGGAAAAAACCACACTCTGCAGAGGATATTGGTATAATTAAGTGGAAACGTCTCTCCCCTTCTGAGGACGACCGTTGTGCAGAGGCCAACAAAAGCCTGAAGGCTAAGAGATTTCAGCCACACCATAAATTTAAGGATACCTAAGGAATATGGTCTTATAGACACTCTGTGGTTGTTAAAAATAGAAATTTAGCATGATACTTTCTCAGGATTAAATTTACTGTTTGGTATCCAAATTCTCCTTCAGGCTTTTTGCCTACTGTAAGGACACCGTTAGTTTGCAGAGGTGCTGTCCTGCAGAAACATATTCTCTGCAGTAGCTGTCACTCCAAAGGTAACACCACAGCCTTGCATGGTATGAGCCCCCTCAAAACCAGAGCTGTAAAGGAGAGGGCTCCCAAAGGCAGGGGCAGTGGAGGTGCCTGCGTAAGTCACACTGAGAGGGCACAACAGGGCCTGACCTCTCAGATAGTTACCATGCAGTGGGGAGAAGAGTTAAACAAGGAACAGGATTTCAAACTGAACCCAAGAGCTGGCTCATCAGGAGACGCTGCAACTGTTTTGGAGGGAAAGGGTTGATTTCTGAGTAGCAAGAGCTAAGAGATGACAGAAAGCAACACTCAGATTCACGAACCTGTCTAAAACTGCTGTGGTACTGCCTGGGGGTGAGAGCTTGTAGCTTTCCAGCTGTGACTAGGTGGGACAGAGGAAGGGGAATAGTGAGGAGCAAAGGGAGGGTTGTTCTCAGAGCACCTCCCTGCCCAATGCAGGGAGCCCTGGAAAGACAGCCTTTTCCTAGGAGTTTTAATTTTAGTATCTCCATGTTGGTAAGGATGAACTGAGACTTTGAGGAACTCTGAGTTCCTCAAGCTTCCTTGTGCATTACCGAAATATTTTAATTATTGAGTGGCTTAGGGCACAGCAGAGCAAAGGATCTTGGTATCTGCTAGAGCACTAACGGGCTGTCAAGTTTCCGTCACCCTGTCCCTCACTGAGAGGCTTCATTTTACATCCATCTCTCCTGTTTCAGCTCTCCTTGTTCTATTAATTGCGCGGGAATGAGATTAAGTCTCCAAAGTGTACCTTTCTATGACATATAGCCTCCTACACAGACCAGGGAAGTTTGAACACTCTTGTCCTGTAAGTGTAACCTCCTGTAATAGGAAGTTGTGTTAACTCTTTTCTCCTTTTCACTACCTTTTACATCACAACAAAGTGAAGCTTGCAGCTCTGCAGTGCCTAGAAGTTGTACCTTAAGCAAAAATTAGGAAGTCTTCCTCAGCTGCTCTGTGAAGGCACATACTGAAAACTGAGTAATGGAATCCCAGTCTCCTGGAAGGCCAAAATTAAAGGAACTCTGGACACAGTTTTTCCAGCTGGAAGGGTTCTTGAGTCAAGAGATCATCTTTGTTCAAAATGAAAAGGGAAGAGAGACACTTTTTCCTCTTTACAAAGATTAGGTGAAATTTTTTATCAATATTCCGTGCTGTATAAATATGAAGACACTGCTGGCTTTCTTAGCAACTTGTTTAGGTGCCAGAATATAAGATTTTCACCCTTAGAAATGTGCTAGTAATATCTTCTTTAAAAAATGACATTATGAAAGTTTCAAACCAAGTTCATTTCAATTGTTTTCTTACAGAAAAAAAACGTAGAAATTTCAAAATGTTTCTTCCTTCTGAGTTCCTAATGGCGTGAATGGGATTGCTCTATACTTATGAAGCCCAAGCAAAACATAATTTCTTTGCCATCTCCAGCTTCCAGAATCTTAGCACATTTTCCTATGTTTTATGTTCTTAGAGTCTCTCTACCCAAGGCAGGAAATTACAGGAGAATTGCAATTGTCATTTGGGTTTTGCTTTGTTTAGTCTTTTCAAGAACATTACAAGAATGGTTTTTATCCCCATGTTTATTACAAAAAGCTTGAGAATGTGACTCATAGAGGCTCAGAAGCTGGCAACTGAATAAAAGGAAATACAAATTTACAGCTCTGTAATTCCAAAGCCGGTGCTACATGTAGTGAAATGGGACAAGAAGAGGTTGACACATGGTTTTATCATGCAGAGGCTCTAGCTGGGGTATTGCTTCACAGCCCAGGGCAGGGACAAGTATGTCCCGAGATCTTTGCCTAGGGCCTGCCCCAGGGCTTGGGCTCCCAAAGCTCAAAGAGACCACAGCTGAGCAAAGCACTTCCAAAGAAACCCTTTTGTATTTCTTTCTCCAGATTACATTTTTCAGTGCCATGAACAAGCAGATAATTCTGTTCTGTGCTCAGAAAAGCAAAGATTTGTTCCTCCAGTCTTTATATAGTGAGCCTTAAAACTGAGTTTCCCTACTTTTCATTACCACTACCCTCAGCCATGCTGTAGCCTCACCATTGCAGAGTGAAAATACCTCAGGGAGGGAGCCTCAGGGGCTCAGCCATGTGTCTGGCCAGGGGTAACTCAGGGCTCCTAGGTATTACTGGGTATTCCTATTTTCTATCCTTTGTCTGCAAAGGAGACCTTGAGGAAAGACAGACTTGCTTCTCCACTTAAAGCTCTGAGCTCTTAATTGTGACACTGCTTGGGAGAAAGATTAAAGGGATGGCTCATTGCAAGCCCACGAAAGCTTTTTCAGGAATTTGGATCAATCTCAGCCCCAGGGCAGAAGTACCACCTCTTTAGGTCGGGAAGTGAGAAATTCTCTGATGGTTATGGTTTTCAGCAAAGATGAGTAAGTGAGAGAAACCTGGACTCTAACATACACCAGAGTTCAGGAGCAAGGAGATACAGAGCAGTGAGTGCAAACAAGAACTGTCTGTTTAGCAAAAATAATAAGACAATAGCAGATGGTCAGAAAAGGATTCACTGGGGCTGGTAGAGAGGGAGGGAAACCTCTTGGGCTGCATGGTTGCTTCAATAGTTTTATGATTTAGTCCATGCTTGGACATTATCTTTGGAAATCTATCGCAAGGAAAACTTTTAATGGGTAAACATCTTAAAAAATGTTACTTCCTGAAGAGAAGAACTCTTTCTGGCAGTGCCTTTGGTATGCCTGGTCTTGTCCTTCTAGAGAAAGGTCACTCAATCTCTGACCCACCAGAGATGGGTTTGGGCAGTGGGGACACCCAGAATAACAACCCCCAGGCTGCAGCTCACTGCTTATTTCTCAGTCTGATGTTGAAGAGAATTTGAAATTTCATCAAGGAACATCGTGCTGTTTCACCAGCTCAGCTTCACATCACGTCAGGACTGGTTGCTTTGATACCATCTCTTAACCCACACAGTGGGGATTGCTGCTCCAGAGTACTCACTTCCCTGCACCTCTCCGTCAGAGCTGCAGGCAGCTCACATCACCCACACTTCTGTGTGTGTCAGAGCTGTCTGGTTATTGACAAGAGGAAAGGCTCCCCTGTCACCCCCCATCACATCTGGTGCAGTTCGTCTGAAGTTTTTCAACACGGTCCCCCTTTAATTTTTCCCCTCCACTGCTAAAGTTCCTGGCTAGCTATCAAAAGAAAGGACCCACAGGCTCTAAATGCTTTGCAGATGACCCAAATGCTCCACTTTAAAGGGCACTGCAAAATACCAGAATTGATCCACACATACTCAGAAATTTGGGCCCAAACACTTCTAAAGCTGATATTCCTCGGTCCTCTAAGAACTGAGATCAGTAAGGTGTTGGCAGTCAAACTCTGTTACATCTCATTCATCAGAAGGAGAAGGGTTTGACTTGTTTCTTGGAGCTATAATCTATGTGATATTAACAAGAATGAATGATGGAACACATTTAGGTCTGCAGAGAGTTAAACAGAGTTTAAGTACATTAAATAATTTAAATAGAGTTAAACACTGGGCTTTAACAGGTTTCAGCAAGAAGATTATTGAAGAGAGGATATTAATATGTACTGGTATATAAGCACTCATGAAGCTGGTGGAAATTCCTGTGAACAGAAATATGAAAACCATTGACCAGACCACTGACCACAATGGGGTTATAACAGAATCCACTAAGTAAAGAAGACCCACAGCTCTGTTTTAAAAAGACCACAGTTTCCTTCTCTGATTTATTCTCAGACCTCCAATTCCTAATAGCCATGATAATTCCTGTCCACAAGAACAATATCAGCTAATAGATTTTGTGGTTGGTGCCTTCTGAAAGACAATTGGAATGACCATATCTTGAATTTTCCACATCCTATCAATATTCAGAGGGAGCAAGAATCCCTTAACTGTTCAAGCTATATCATATGCAAGTAAGGGAAGCTAAAATAAAGTGTAGATTTCTTCATCTACAGGCAGACAGCAAAAATTCAAAGCATAAAACTCTTTGCACAATATCTAAATGAGTCACAGAAATCCAAAATAACCAAGAAATCATATGAAAGCTTTTTCAAGTTACTAAAAAAACCCCAAATTCATCTGTAGGGAACAATCTCAGGGAAATTATTCCAGGAAAAATTTGTTCACTAACATACAGCATTGTATGTCACATGGGCTAATTATAAGAATGAAAGCAACATAGGAATTAGATGGTCTTTTCAAGCCTGTAAGGAGTGTGAACAAAGAATATAATTACACATCGAGCCCGTTGATTAACCAATTACTCGTTAAAGCAGATTTAGACTTTAAATTAATTTGGTTCTGAATTCTAGGGATTTTTGGGGTAAGATAAACAGTGTTTGAAGATTAATTATCCTTGTCTAAGATGAAGGAACTCATTTCAATTTTGTTAGGGTATTGAAAGACTCTCGCTGCTGCATGGGAGAGAGTAGACTGCAAATCTCAGCAGTATTGAACTGACTGATTAAAGTGTATTCTGAGACTCCTAATCACTCTAATCCTCACAGAGAGTGGCAATATTACACACGACATTGTGACAGCCCAAATTAATATTTAAATGAAAAACAATCAACATTTACCTAGAGGAGAAAGTGCACTGTCTCCAAAGGACCAAGGGAAGTCCAACCAAGAACTTACGAACTCAATAGTGAGGAAGCACTGCAGCACAACTTTTCATGCACCTTTGCCCAAAGAGAAAGTAAAGGTGCTGTTGTGGCACCTGCCAGTCATTCTGTCACACCGCAGCATCCTGACTGAGCTGTGTGGAAGTGCTAATATGACATTTTACTTCTCTGTAAGTAGTCCCAGGGAAACATTTGGTACAGGAAAGACGTCACAATTCAACAGTTGTCCTGGCATGTGGATAGATTTTCTCAGCAACTTGCCTAGTGAGGTGCTCCTCTGCCTAATGTCCCTGCCACACAGAGGAGCACAAACGCTGTGGCGCTGTTAAGTGTCCTGGGCCGGCACAGCCTGCTGCTGCACCAGAGCTTCCTGTCTCACATTAGGCTCTCCATTAAATGTCCCTAGCCTGCCTCCGTCACGGGTCAGCCTTTGGCTTCGTGCTGGGAGTGTGTTGGAAGAGAAGCACACCAACTTGCTACTAGCTTGCTACTTCCACAGCAAGAAATAGCCTAAACCCTAATATAAATGCTAGTTTTAAGATTAGGCTGGTAAATACAGTCAACAAATTATACCTTTTGGGAAGACAAAAGCACAAAAAGCACTGCTTTATCACTGCCTGCTGAGCACCCACTCCTCACTAAAACAACGCACTGGTTTCACCAAACTTCGATGCAGTCCAGTAAGACCTTTCCTTACGGCCTCATTCCTTAAGAAGCTTATTTCCACTGAACTTAGTAGAAGGCATTTTAGTTCGCAGAAACAAACAGAAGGTACAAACTATGTTTTTGGAATACAAAAGCCTACAAGGCCTGGACCTCTTCATGGTAGGTGCTGAAACAGCATGCGGGTAGACAGCCTGTACTGCAGAGAACATGGCAAAATAGATGCAAGGATGCAGAAAATGATGAAATAAATGAAGGACTGAAGATTGCCTGCAGAACAAGGCAAGTCCAAAGAAGTTTCCAGAGTCATGAGAGGCAAACTAGATCTAGGAAAAGTTAGGACTGCGGAGACCAGGGTCAAAAAATAAGGCATCAGCCGCTACCACTGAACAATATCCCCTCTCATCTCTCTGCTCTCAGGTCAGGTGAGCCTGACGTGTTTGTTTGCTTCCTCAGGCCAGCAAGTTTTTATGGGGCACCCAGAGCTACATCAAAGAGTGAGTTGCAAGCCCCAGCCAGGATCACTAAAGGTGAAATATCTTCTCTCAAAAAGACCGTGCTGCCCCTCTCTTCCCATTTTCTGAATTAATTGGGTCATGAGAATAATGACAACTACTTCTGCTCATAAAACACTCACTGTGAAGGGTCCCGACCTTTACCCTAAGTAAACAGTATGATTTATGTATGTTCAGTTTCTTCCCCTCAAAACCCTTTCCTTGAAGCATCTGGTGCTTGAAACATCTGGTGCTTCAACTAAATCCCAGCAAGCATGGGATCCTGTCCTGTGAACTCACATTGGGTGCTGGTAAATTCAGAGCCATGGGTTTATTACCCTTTGGTTGCTTTATTGGTTTTTATAATATTACTACTTCAGCCTGACTTGAAGTCCAGTCTTCATTTTACTAGGTGCTGGGCAAAGACATGACTACAAGGTTCCTAATTTATTGCACTGGTGGCCCTGATTCCCAGATAGGGGAAAATGTACTGGTTTATCCCCCATTTCCAGACCCCAAAGGTAGCCGTCTTTTGGTCATGCAGATGTGGCACACATACAAGATATATTATAGGCTTCAGGTGAAATATAAATTAAGCAGCAGCATGGCAGAGAAAAGATTTGTGTTTGGAGACCATCTTCAAAAGTAGGTTTCTGCCCAACTGCTCCTGCACACACCTCTCCGGTGTGATGTCTGACAGTTTCTTAGCACAGAAACTCTAGGGGCAGCACACATCTCTTACGCGCAGACATCACTTACAATCATTCTTTTAAAGAAAACGTGTTCCTGTAAACCCAAACACTTGGATCCTTACAACTGACCTAAGCAAGTATCCTTATGCAAGTAATTTTCAAAAATAGAGGAGACTGCTTTTCTTCTCTCCATCCTTTCCTCTTTCAGTCACGCTCTCACATTCCCTCTAGTGCTCTCCTGCTTCCACACTCCTCAGCCAAAGGGAAAACTCATCTCCTGTGTTTCAAGAAACTGGTCTGCAAGCTGTAGAACCCACAAGCCCTGGTTTTCCACGGGAAGACATCCGGCAGCAATGCCTCAGCTGTGCATTTTCCCCTGATTTTAGCTCCCTTTCAAAATATCCTCCACTGCTTTCAGTCCATGCCACTGCCCCATCCCCAGCTGGACTGGCAGAAACACACTCTGTGGCTGGGTCTGGGGGAGGGATGTATGGCCAGTAGTGGTACACCAACTTCTCACTGCAAGGACAAGGAAAAGGTAAAACAAGGGCAGGAGCATCATCAGCTGGATCAGAGGAATGGTGGGGAGGGAGAGGGCATGGGCTGTGGGGTATGCTGGGTACATGGTATACTCCCCACCTTTCCTGATGAGCCATGGGCTGGCAGGTTCACTGCAGCTGGAGCTGTGGGAAAGCTAGGTCCAGTTGTAGCTTCAGCAAACCCCCGCTGAGACCGGTAAACAGGGCTTGCAGCTTGGACAGCTTTGCACAGACAAGGTGAAATTCCCTGTGCTGATTGCCTGCACTCCCATTCCAGAGTGCACCACACAAAAGCATTGGCAGATTTTCCACGTATATGTATATACATCCAGTTATGTATTGACTTTAAAAAACTACTTGCCACTCACTTCTAGAAACAGCTGCATTGTTCTGGATTAAATTTAAAGAAAACATCCATTTTAGGCTGATGCACTTGACGAAAAAAGGTGCCACCAGCTTTATCTGAGGTTATGAAGTACTCATTTCAGCCTTTGCATCTCATGTGAGCTTCACAGGACTGAGGGCACCATGCCTGATGGGGAATGGGCAGGCAGTGGATGTCTCGATGGGATGTCAGGGTCACCAAGTCACCTGGTCACCAAGTGGTTCTTTTGGGTGGGGAGGTCTGAGCACCCCTGTTCTGGTGGCTCCACCCAAGGGCTGGCTGCTGCAGCCACCCAGCTCTTGCAGCCAGAAACCTCTCCAGCACAGAGCAGCACTGAGACACACAGCTTTCCCTTAGCTGAAGACATCCAGAGTATTTACTTGATTATCGACATGCTGCTGAGAGTCATTATACCCTCAGAGGCTCCAGTCTGTGCCAGGGACTCAGAAACATGCGTTTCTCCTTGCTGTTGTACACCAGGGTTGACACATCTTCTGCTCCACCTGCAGCTGCCTGTGCTGCAGCATGCTGCAGCATACTGCAGCTTGGGTACCTTCAACTCCTCTGAGCACCCACCAGAAATGTGAAATGACAGTGTTGCTTGTTGGATCATTGCTGTGGGACTGGGAACACGTTTTGCTTTGTGAAATTAAAGAGGCGCCCAAAGGCATCTTGAGCTGCTTCTGTCACTGAATCCTGCCTGCCCAGCATAGGGTGTCTCAGGAGGCTGTGCTCTGCTCAGTACTGGTGCTGCTGCCCTCAGCATCATCATCTGTAGCTGCAGCTGTGATTTATTTTTTGCTACAGAGCTGGAGGTGGGTGAGTCACACTGCAAAATAGCAAAGGATTGAGAGGCCAGGCCCAAACTCAGCTATGCCCAGGTATACCCAGGAGGTCTCCACTGCTTTCAGACAGCTCCACCAGCAGCCAGAAGCCACCATTTCAGTAGCCTGCAAGAGTGAATAGGCAACTGTCCAGCGGGCAGCCCTCTGCAGAGGCTGTGGGTGCACAGAGTGTTCGTGTGTGAATCACTCTCGCCTCAGCAGCAGGAAACTGCAAGCCACTGGGACAGTGATAGCAACAGAGACACACACTGAGGCATGCTGAATTTACAGAGATTCTGCATGCAAGGGCACAGAACTCCCAAGCCTCTCTGTGGTGGCCTCTAAGGGGCTTTGCTCTCTGGAAAGGGAAGGCAGGTGGGCTGCACTACTGTTGCAGCGAGTTATGGTCAGGCAGTGTACAGGAGCCAGACAGGCTCCCTGAAGGTCAAAAGTAGGGACGATCTCCCGAGAAAGCAAGACCCCGAGATCACCCCCTTGCCACTGTCCACATCATGTTATGTGTGTGGAGAGAGGCAGAGAACAGCCTGCTCTCGCACCCCAGCTATCCTTCACCTTTCTAAGAGGATACCAATGTCATCTGTTATTTCACAGCTGCCTTGCTCTTAAGACCACTCCAAGATTCAAGAGGTCCTGAGGGAGAAAACCCAAGCACAGAGTGGGATGGCCCAAACTTGAACCTCCAGGTTCCCAGCAGCAGGGACACAATCTGCTCAAGCCACATGGTGCAGCAAAGTCAACTGCATGCTTGGGCATACCTAACAAAAGACAGTAGAGGTTTCAGCTGCACAATCATTACACTAGAGGCAACTGGAAGCAACTCTTAAGGTGCCTTCAAAATTATAGTAGAGGGTGTTCTGAGTTCCATGGGAGCGAAGATGACAAGAATCACTTTCCTTCCTATCTCAGTTGTGTAGAGTCCATGCATTTCACAACTGCTGCCTTAGCCAAGAGGATGAGACCTGTCAAGACATTTAGGTACTGATTTCCTACTAAGTTTGATGCCGTATTGGATATACAAACAAGGAAAATTTTGACATTTAGATTCCCTTTTGGATCTGACTTACAGCTTTGGAATGTTCTCATTCCAGTATTAGTCCATTTGCTTCGGCCTCACATCTCTGGAGATATTATAAATAAACACACAGAAGAAGAAAAAAATTTGGATATACTCAGCCAGTTCTGCAGTTCTCCCGCACAGGCACACAGGTACCCCAGAGGTAATCAGCTGCAACACTGTCAAATGAAATCCAGCCCTGGATTACTTTAGCCCTACATGTAGTAGCCAGTGATGATTAAATTAGCCAACACTTTTCAAAAATCCATCCACACATGCTTGACATTAAATGTCTTCACTAGTAAAGACTACAGGCTCTCTATTCAGAGTGCAAAGCAATATCCTTTGTAATTCCTTCTAAATTTATTGCCCTTAATGTCATAGAGACTTATTGTTTTCATACTGTGGGATAGGGTCAGAAGCAGGGAGATGATGAGCTCTCTCTCTGCCCTTCAGAACTGGAAATATCTCACTTGAATGCTTTTTAACCCAGCTCCTTGCTCAGCTAGGGAGAGGCTACTCTGGTCATGGGTTTGGCAATTTCTCATCCAATGGGATGTGTCCAAGAAGACCAGTTCTTTTTCACAAGTAGATCTCAGTGTACCTTTAAAGCAGGATTATGTGATTATGTGCCTACAGGTCTTATTACCCCTCAAAGTGGAGATGAGATATTCAATAATTGGGCAGCCTTTGAGAGGCAAAAATGAGAGGTTTTAAAGGCATATTAAGTGTTCAGGTAGAAAAGCAGGATGGCCAGACTGAGCCCCCAGTTCTCCTCCAGGCAGTCATGCCAGAAGAACAAGGCCACACAGCACGCCTCTGCCTAGCTGGCACAGAAACACTGCGGCTAGCTCAAAGCAAGCCCGGGAACCAGAGGCACCAGGAATGCTGCTGCACTGTCCTTCCTGAGTTAACTTACCCAAGGCCGGTCAGTTCTCTGCACTAGTGCTGTACTGTACCAAGGATATGTTATCTTCTATCATCTGCTAGCTGAACAGAGATTATTCTCCATCAAAGGTCACAACAGGAGGCAACCCTCCCCACTGTACCATACCAATGCCACTGAAAATTCCCAAGGATCTTTCATAAACCCAAGGCACTTCTCCATCAGGTGAGATGCTTCACTTAGTACTCAGTTTTCACAACGTGGCTGGCTACTGGCTGCCATTGTCGTCGATCTTGCAGTGCCTCCTTAGCCAGTGTAACCTTGGTCGCTGAGTTCAAGTCAGCTGGAACAAGGTGAGTAGGTATCTAAGGATGCATAAATGCAAACTGGAAATGCCAAAATAGGTTACAAATGCTCCAGTCCTTACACAAAAATTAGTCTGCAAGGCACTTTGGTTCCTTGCTTCTGGAAGCATGAGAGCTCCCATGTCAGAAAGAAAGTTAAATTACTTGCCCCAACAGTCCCATACAGCAGAGGTGAGGTCAGGTTTAGAGAGCTGAGTCCCCATCTCGCTGGTCCACCAGTAGGCCATATTAACACTGTAATTATACATTTCCCATCTGCCTCTTGAGCTTTTTGCTAGAGCTAGATAATTAAGCTCTCCTTCTGGCTACATTCTTTTAATGAAATGGTGCATGTAACACAGCTTGGTATTTATTAATGCTAATTAGTTTTCAAAACAATCTGAGACAGCAACTCACCTTTCACTTGTGTGATTGCAGTACATGTCCAGCATCATTCCCAGTTTAATGATGCTATGTGTCACAGGTCAGTCTCCTTTAGAAGCCAGTCTGTAACATAAAATACGGCAGTTTCCATCTGCAGTCAGGCTGTTCTGAATGAAAAGCAGGTCCAGGCTTGAACTAACAGGAGCAGATGCCAGCTTCCTCCTCCCTTTGAGGTGCTGATGGTGGTTTATTAATTTTTAGAACAAGGTCAGAAGTTTATTTGCCTGCTGAATCTCAGTGAGCAACCTCACATCTTGTAGGCAAGTAAATATAAGCCTTCAGAATCTGACACTCCTGATGTTTCTTAACACAGACAAGCAAAAATGTAAACCTCAAATTTACAAGAGCCAGCAGAGGTTGCATATTAATACCTCAGTTGCTTGAGATGAGATGGTTTGATAAGCACAGATCAGCTCTCTGTCACAGAGACCATGGTAGTCAAAACCATGCTGACAGCTGCCTGCCGTGGTGGAGGGCTGACATACATGAGCTACATCAAGGGTCATTTTTTAAAGATTATGGTTTCCAGTGTAAACACTCTTGAAGTGACTCTGATGCTCAGGATACATCCTTGGAAATATCTCTGTGAGTAGATGCAAGGGGCTGCAATATAGTTCTCTTGTGCCGGGAGACAGGTTCTGGCCCAGAGACTCCTGTCCCAAATGGAACGGGATTCTGAAAAGTCCCTGCTCTCTGATCCCATCCCAGGAACTGGATGCACAGCCCTGATCAGGGCTGGTTCTGGAGAACTGAGGTATTTTGAAGGCATGGGAGGTCCAGCTCCAATGACATGACAATAGTAAGATGAAGGCACATTAAATGGGTATACATTGCCACATTACAGCTGCAGGGGCATGTGGCCACACAGCTAGCCAAGGCCGCATGAGCTTCTGTCATTCCCTCCAATGCCAGGAACTATGGGGTCTTTCTCCTAGCTGCAGACTCAGACTCCTGGCTCTATCCTGCCTCCAAGGAACAGAGCCAGCCAGTGGCAGCAGCTCCTCCCCTCATCCATAAAAGGGTGCATAAAAGGTGCAGGGCTATGGCCCCAAAGGCAGCTGCATGCCTGGGAATAATAGTGGTCTCCCTGCCGCAAACCATGAGTGGGCCAACGGGACAGTGACACCTCCAGGACATCGAACCACTTTGCGAGGGGCTGGGTCAGGGGAGCTGTGGGACCCCAGCAGGCTTGCTCTGGGATGCCCTGCTTGGAAATAAGCCCTGCGGCAGTTCTCAGCACTCTGGTCTCCCTGGCTCATGCACCACAGGATCATGTATATTAATAAAAGACAGAAAAACTAATAGTGATGGTTTATAAACTGCATGGGTCTAAATCCGGCTCACCCAGAGGAGAGCAGTGCCACCAAGGACTGAGGACTGGCTGAAACCAAAGCTGAGCTCTGCAGAAGTACTGCTTAACTTTTATGTGAGACATTACTGAGTCTAATAAATCCCTGCATAACACCTTCATTAAGTGGGATTTACTGTAATATGCTATATACGCTTTATGCCTCACCTGCATAAACACCCATGTTAATGTTATAAATTACAGTGTTCATATTAATGTATCACAGGCACCTCAACCAAGGTGAAATGCTTAATGGCTTTCAGTAAGCACCTGAATAGTAAGAAAGGGTGGAACAAGAGAGAAGCTTCTCTAGTAATTGAGACAGACTGCGTGAGTGCTGTAAGCCTTATAAAATCATTCTTGAAAAATAAAAAGGAAAAAAGATCTAAACCCCCAAAGTTTTGCGTACCGCAGTATTAGTGCTAGACTTCAAGGCTTTCTAACGGAAACTGGCTCTGATTTGTGAGATATGCATTACATCATAGTCTTCTTTTAGGACATTATGTCATTCCTGCTGAGACGCATTATCTCAGCTTGGCCCAGCATTAGCGATTTTTGCGGGCCTACTGCAGTGTTTCCAAAGCACTGCTGGGAAACACAGATTGAAATCTGAAACGTTTATCTTTTACAAAGCCGAGAAAAGAGGAAAGATGTTAACATCAGGCATCGCTGACTTCCTTAACCCTCTCTTGGCTCTGCTTCTTGCTGGCACTTGGATTTGATGTCTTTGGACACGCTGCACAAACAAAGCAACTTTTAAAAGCTCATTAGAGGGGGCATAATAGAGTGTTTCTTCCCACTCCCTGAGAATTGCCCTTGCAGCTGCCTGAAAAACACCTCCCCAATCTTTATACGATATCAGCACGAATCAGACTGTGCCTACGTACACTGACAAGCTAGATTCCACACACACGTCTAGAACGTATATTAAGAATAAAAGGCAGTGAAAAGCTTTATGTGACTCAGTCTCTTATAAAATTTTATGTAGAATCAAGCAACTCTAGTATTCTGTTTTTCAGCCCCTACAGAGATCGTGCACACCCATACAGATCTTCACATCCCAATCCTTTTGAGGACACAAAAGCAGAATTCCAGGAAGTTTATATTAGAGAGCAATTTTTACGCACGGAACTGAGAAGATAGTATCTCTTCAGACTTCAGCCATGAAATTAGAAGCCAATTTCACCTCAATGCATCCAAAACAAGGTTAGAAGCTGTGTCATGAAGAGACCAGACAAATGCTTTCAAGATAAAGCAAGGATATTTCCAAAACCTTGGAGAATTCCAATACCTCTCTCCACAAAAGCACAATTTAAAAAAGGAGTTGCAAGTCCTAAGAGGAAATGGGAAAAATTCAACCATGACTAAATTGCAACTCCCGCCCTTACTATAAAATAATTCTATTCAGTGGAGAGCTTTAATTTCTCTGCTCCATTTTTACTTATATTGTGTGTTCAGTGTTTGGTGCTTTAAGGCTCTCTGCTATAGCTGTAGCATATTTTCCAGAAAGACTGCAACAGCAATTCTTTCCATCATAAATGCATGTTTAATGGCATCACTAGAACTTGGGAGGCAGGATGTCCTTTAATACTTCCAGACATCTCTTTCCCTCTTGGAGTAAAAGATCATTCTTTCCTTTTTTTTCCTTTTAGATGGCAGAGCTGGAAAAATGGATCATTAGGAAGAACAAGTTCTCATGTGTACTTGACACCTGCTGTCCCCATCTCCATATTTGCAAGGTGAATTTTCTGGTCCCAGTAGTCTACTTGCACAGGCAGAAGTTTTATGGTTTAGGGTCTAAGGGCTTTTACTTTTTGATGTTCCCAAAGAGGTGCATGGGACAAGTCCCCATCCTGCTACACTTTGCTGTTGTGACAAGGTAACACCTTGTTAGATGTAAAACTGCTACCCACAGCAGGAAAAAAATCACCTTGTTTTGTTAAAGAGCCATTCATAAGAGCTGCAAAAAGTGAGTTTCCAGACATTTTCACTGAAAATAAACTCGTGGGATTTCGGCAATGATTCCTTTCACCAAAAAGAGGAGATGATTATCTGTAATGCCTCACCTGAAGAAAACATGGAGGACATGACAAGACAGTGAATTGCCCACTGACCGAAGTGTCAGCAAGGCAGCCCACAAACAGGTGGGCTGAGTGGCTGCTGAGTCCTTTGGAAGGTCAGGAGTAATGTGCTGTATAACATGGTAAGAGCTGCTAGATTCACTGAGGTGAAATGCTGTTATAGACTGGTGCTTTATGGGTCCTGCACAGCTCAGGACATTAGGTCACAATTCACAGACAGAGTAGAATATATTGATCTGAGAGATCAACACTTCTGGAAGATGATTCATTTAAGGTATCACAGCAAAACGCACTTAAAACTCAGACCAAATAAATACAAATATGTTTGCTCTTGTCCCCCAAGAACTTGTAAGACTGAAGTCATAGAATTATAAAACAATAGGATCAAACTCTTTCAGATTAGCAGAGCATAAACCTGCATTATCTGTTGGACTCTAGTGGAGTTTTTACACAGGTTTAAATGAGAGTGTAATTTGGCCAATGGTGCCAAGCAATGGAGTAATAACAAAGTGAGCTCCTTAGGAAGGACTTGTGCAGGTTTCATGCATTCTCCAGCTTGCACAAAGAAACCCCCTTCTAGCAGAAGCTGCTGGATGAAGGCTGTTACCAGAGGGCATCACGCCAGCAGGAAAATAACACCTGTGTGCTGGGGGACACAGGAAGGGATGCTCTATCCCACAGCTTCCCTGCAAACGGGGGTTTCCTCTATCCTGCAGGTTCCCTGCAGATGGAGGTTCCCCCTCCTCTTTCCAGCAGTTCCTTCTGCCCTCATGCCCTGCCAGCTGCGGCATCCCTCCCTGCAGCAGGTGTTGGTCTGATTTCAAATCCTATGGACCCCCCATACCTTTCCATCTCCAGCTCCTTGTGCCTATGTGAACAGCAGTCTGCAGCACATTCCTCCTCATGTGCCTCTGGACACCCGGAGTGCCTGAGAGGCCAGCTTGGGGCTTTCCCCTTGCCAGTAGGTTGTCAAACACTGTGGGAAGCAAGAAACATTCAGGAGACCTCTCCAGTACCCAGCCCCAGGCAATGCACAGACTCAGCTGAAACTGCCCGAGGTCAGGGTACAAGGTCTTCAGACCCTGCCTGCATCCTGGGAGCAAACGCTGCAGGAGTAAGTCTCCTCAGCTGCAAGAAAAACAGGAAGGCCAGAGGGGAGCCTTACTGTATTCTGCCAGAGCTGGTTCAGTTCCCTTGCACGGAAGGCCTAAAACATTCCTTCGCCTTCTATCCTTTCCACTCCAACATCCTCAGACATAATTTAGAGGGATGCTTTTAATTTTGATTAACTTTAAACTCCTATTCTTTTCCCCGTCGGTGGGAATTAGCAGCCTGTGCCTGATGCCGCACTGCACGGCTGTGGTTTTACGGCTGTGTAGCTCAACCAATTTTGTACTTCCCCGAGTTATGAGGCTCACTGGTGAATTTATGTCAAGGGAACACAACAGCCTTCTCCAGCCTGCTCCAGACCCAGTGAAAGAGCCTTAACTTGTAGGGCTGCAGCTCGCAGCTTTAACTCTAAGTTAGATGGGGAAGGAGTCTTTTTGTCAACAAGTGAAATGCTTGCATATATATTTTTGAAAGAATTGGGTCAAACTTTGTAAGTTTCCAAGGGAAAAAAAATGGTACAATTACATCAAAGCTCAAAATTTTTGTGGGTTTTAATGTCTGGGAATTTGTTTCAGAAATGATGCACCATTTGCAGATGACACAAAGTTGAGTGCTGCAGCTGACACACCTGAAGGACAGGATGCCATCCAGGGGGACTTGGGCAAGCTCTAGGACTCATGGAAGTCTCATGAGGTTCAACAAGGCCAAGTTCAAGGCGCTGTACTGGGGTCAGAGCCACCCGGGTATCAGCACAGGCTGAGGGATGGACAGATCAGAGCAGCCCTGCCCAGAAGGACTTGCGAGTGCTGGTGGGTGAGAGGCTGGACATGACCCAGCCATGGGCACTCACAGCCCAGAAAGCCAAACGTGTGCTGGGCTGCATCCAAAGCAGCGCGGCCAGCAGGGCCAGGGAGGGGATTCTGCCCCTCTGCTCTGCTCTGGTGAGACCCCACCTGCAGTGCTGCACCCAGCTCTGGGGTCCCAGCACAGGAAGGACATGGACCTGTTGGAGTGAGTCCAGAGGAGGTCAACAAGAGGATGAGAGGGATGGAGCATCTCTTCTATCAGGAAAGGCTGGAGAATCCCTTCCTGTACCTGAAGAGAGCCTAAAGGAAAGATGGAGAGGGACTTTTTACAAGACCATGCAGTGAAAGGACAAGGGGGATGGATTCAAACTGAAAGAGAGTATATTAGGAAATTATATATTAGGAAAAAAATTCTTTACTAGGAGGGTTGTAAGGCATTGGCACAAGTTGCCCCGAGAAGCTGTGCATGCACGAGTCCTGGAAGTGTTCAAGGCCAGGTCGAAAGGATCTCAAAGCAACCTGACCTAGTGAAAGGTGTCCCTCCCTTCAGCAGGGGAGTTGGAACGAGATGATCTTTGAGATCCCATCAAATCCAGGCCATTCTACGATTTTATGATTTTCATTTGATGTTGAAGAACAAAACTTTTTTATTTCTACTTTGGTAACACTGCATTCCACTTCAAAACTGATCCAGGTGTCTCCTCCTCTAAAATGAAAAAAATGGTTTTGAGGATATTAAGCAATGTTAAAATGAAACTGGAATGTATTTTACAGGTCAGCCAGCATTTGGGCATTATTTCAATTGAATTCTTTAAATTTTCTTGTATTTTATCTCATGGTTTTCCCGTAATCTTTTGTTTTGATTAGCCACATAATTACAAGGCCTGTTTTTCACTCAGCTGTACTGCACAGGTCACAGCCAAGCAAGCATTGGTTCAGCACATTCAGCACACCCACTCTGGTCAGAAAATGGTGGGACATGAGAAAAGTCCAATCCCTGATAGTGGACACCTGACCTTTCCATTAACTCCAAAGTCAGCCCAGAATCCCTTTTTAATGTACCCAAGGCTTTTGGTTTCTCCTACAGCTTCCTGAACATGCCATGCCCTGGATCCTGAGGATTCTGCATGTTCACTCATCCTCTACCTAGTGTAGGTAATCAAGTAAAATTGTCTCTGACTACTGAACTGTTCTCATCTACTGAACATACATATATTTAGCTAATTCTTTAAATTTTCTGCCATGTCCCAGCATTGCAATCTAGTTCCTATGTCCGCTGAGTTACAGGTTATCCTCCCAGCCCATTAACTTATTTTCAAAGAACTCTGTTTATAGAAGAAATTCTGCCTCCATGTAGTTAGTCCTGATTTTATAGAGCAGCTGTGTAAAGTCACTGTGGTCATCCCTGGAGAAAACTTTCTTATGTCTTATTCACATGAGAATCAATATGGGTCTGACTTAAACCCCACTGCAGCCTTTTTGCTGGACTCAGCCAGCAGGCTCTCATCTGCCCTGCTGAAGCATTACTGGAAACAGGAGTTTTGGCAGAGGACTCCTTTTTGATGAGGTTTTTCGACTCTCAGTGAGGGTGATTTTTAAATTGGCTTTATGTGAGCAAAACAGAACATTTTATGTGTACCTGTAATATACTACATCTGTCACTCTGTTTTATAACCTTGTAACTTGAAAGACTTTTACTTTTCAAACTCTTCAGGAAAATTCACTCCACCTATGTGTCAATGGTATCCAGTCATCCAGACTGACCTTTCAAATACCAGGATAAGGTTCTGAGTGGCACTGCTCTCTGTACAACATGAGTGTCCGAGCAAGGGTGTGCTGGTATTTCTGTGGCTATCCTGGAGACAAACGCTGATGCAATGTCACATTTCACTGTAATAGTTACTGTTAAGTAGACATGTGCTCCTTGTTGCATCAGCTTGCCATTGGCACAGGGTGGGAAGCCAGGCTTGAAGGGGAAGGTGAATTTGAGTGATACCCTGAAGGATAGCATCCGGGAATCAGGGATTCAAGGCTTATTCATTGGGAGCCTTGCTCTCTTCATTAGAAACTCATTAACACACAGTCAGAAAGAGCAGTCTACGGCCAGCAGCAAAATATATCAAATACTTTCCACTCTTCCCTATCTGGATTACAGGGGAGTGCAAGGGAATGTTGGGTGATACCACAAATAGGTCCAAGCAGGAACAGGCTCACACCTGAGAGAGAGAACGGTTCAGGGCACCCTCATGATATGCAGAAATAGCTACCAAAGCACTCTGCTGCTGCCAGTAAAGCTGTGAACTTGGAGGCCATCCAGTGTTTCGTATGCACAGTCTTCTTGGGGCTGCAACAGGGGGGTAGAGGTAGCAGAAGGAATCCCCAGCTGCATTCTAGCCCAAAAAGGGTGACGGTTTGAAGCAGGTGCTGAAGCTTTGGGGTGATATGTCAGCTTTCAAAATGCTATTTGGGACCACCTTGTCCTCGTGCCTGGGTCCACACTGCTGCCCCAGGGGTTGCTGAAACACAGGAGGTCAGCTGCTGGCTGCATTGCCCCAAGGCTCCTAGGGGTCAGGGATTGCTCCGTTGCTGCCCCCAGGAACACCGAGAGATGAATTTAAACATGCTGGAGAGCCAAAATAATGTGCTGTGGCTCCTATCCTCATTTGCTGCTGGAACTCTCTTCTCGCTCCAACCCACGTTGCAAAGGTTCAGAAGTGCTTTCTCCTCCTCTTTACAGTCAACAACTTGTCCACCATTGCTCTGGCACCTCCCAAAACAGGAGAGGCTCTAGTTCTATATCTGGATGACAGAGACAGAGGAGGTTTTCCACATTCAGTGGCACGGGGATATGGCTTGCCGGAGGGAACAACATCTCTCAGCCAGGGAGCAAGTGTCGGTCAAAGCCTTGCTTCTATAAGACAGTGCAAGCAAGGGCTACATACAGCAGTTGCTGGAGATTTGTACCTTCTTCTTGAGCATGAATGGCAGCTGTTGAAGAAGGATCAAAGAAAATTTCCCTCATTTTGCCCTCTGTCTGTGCACTTGGTGGCCATAGCACCCCTCCCCGGCAGAGCTGCAGGCTGGCTGTACAGAGCTAAGTGAGCTCAGCTGACATAGTTTTAAAAATGAACTCAGTGAGGTGAAAAGATCATTTTTCTCTCCTGACATTTTCAACTACTTAGTTGCTTAATTATCTGTTACCAGAATATCTCCTATAAGCACCAGTAATTTTGCCCATTAGCAATTAGTGAGAACAGTTATTCCACTGAACTTTGTGCAGTTGAATAATAGATTAATATCCATCCCTCTGAGTATGACTAGATGGGGCAGATTCCCAGCTGGAGCAGGCTGACTTAGCATCACTCAGATCAACATTTTACTTTCATATTTAAAAAACAATTTTAAAAGGATATATCTTTTATTTATTTTTCAAGAATAATGACTGTATCTCTTCTTCTTTGGGTATTCTAGCAATCACGTGCCCTTTTGTCATGCAAATAATTTCAGTAGTGATCTAGTGAACAGATAAATTTCTGCCTTGCCCATAACCTGGTTATTGATATGCTCATTTTTAGAAACAGTAGCCAATAGAAATCCCCTCAAAGATGCGGGGTTAGAGTGAGGTTTAATGAAACCACCTTCACATTACTTCTTCCAGCACCATAATATCCCAAATATTTTAAAGAAAAGAACTTCTAACGGAGTTATATCACAAGCAATAACTACACAAGACCATTAAAACTTGGAACGGAAAATTCGTACCCTAAATGTGATATTACAATTAGATCCATTCTGTTATCTACAGATAAATAGCCATCTCTCTCCAGAAATTAAGCAATCAGGTCCTATCTTTCAAAGACTTTGCAATATAGCAAATTCAGTATTTTTAAGTTAGGAGTTCCTGTATAAAGAGCAGACTATAAATAAGGCTGAAATATACTTTGTAAGAGCTGTAGTATTCTTCAGAAACATCTACAGACAAAAAAAAATTGGACAAGTCCACTTCTCAGGGTTTTCCCTGGCAGTTTTGATGAGGGATTTATAATTACATCTCCAAGAACTGATCTGTGCTATTTTAAAACTGTTTCAATTTTTGCAAGCACGCATGGATTCTGCAACTAATTAACAAGGTTTTCATTTTGAAGAACAGTTACAGGAACATTGTCCCTTTTTTTACACTTTAAAGAAAAGAAAAAAGTATATCTATATTAAAAAAAAGCATCCTTAGGGTTGCAGAGAGCTACGCGTGATTTTGATTAAAGCCAGGAGCTAGAGAGGTCAGCCCCATCTGTGTTTGTGTCTGTGATTACAGAGCAGCTCCTCTATGCTGCTGGCCATCAGGCAGCGTGGGTGAGACCAAGGCTGGTGTGCATGTGCCTGGTTCCAGTAGGGAAACATGAGATAAACGATCAGATATCCCACAGCCCGAGGTGTAAGCCAGCCCAAGACACTTCTGCCATTAGCTGACCCTGTTCAGCGGCTGAGGGTGGCTGAGGGCAGCTGCTGGGTGCCTGACACCTGTAAGACATTCAATCCCTGTGCTGCCAGGGGGCACCTGCCACCCCACCACACACCACACACGCCTGGCCATCCCAGCACGGATCCCATGTGGCTCCGGGAGGTCTGGACACCCCTCTCTACCCTGGGCCATCTCACAGGGCTGTCTGGGCTGTCTCGTCTCTGCAGCCAGTGGAGGCACAGAGGGCAAATGGAGATATCACTGTTGAATTTAGGCAGATACAAAAGTTGGCTTGATATTCTCCACCACCCCCTCCATGAGATGTTTAACAGGAGGTACATGGCCACCCTGCTGTCTTTGGGGCAAGAGGTGGAGGAGCTCGGCCTCCATCCAAAGATGGCTTCTTCTTCACATGTAGAGGAAACAAAGTCAGGGGAGGCCATGGACACATGGAAAGGATAAATTTAAAGCCTGGTAAGAGAAGTGGTAAGTGTGGGTCTACACCTGGTCTCCTCAAGAAGCTGCCAGAGAAATGTTCAGTAGGAGAGGAAGTGACACGACTGACCAGCTCCAGGGATCCTAGCATGTACCAAGGGACCCACATTATGCCGGCTTCTCTTCTCAAGTTGCCTCTAAGAAGAATGTTTACACTACTAATAGCTACTCACTGAAGGGTGTTTATTTGCAAGCAGCTCATACTATTTTGTGTGTGTGTCCTGCCTCTCCTCAGTGTGACCACACAAGTGAGTGTAACACAAAAGCAAACTATGCTTTTCCATGGATAAAAGCTTTTAACAGAAAGCTCCAAAGCTTTTGCTCTGCAGTGAAGCATGGCACATGTACACAGTGGCCTTCTTCACTTCTGAGGAAAGTCACCTTTTCCAGAGGGTTGTGCAAGTCTATGTACAAGAACTGTGAAAAGCAGATCCTTGGAGAAGCAGCTGACTGCAGAATCAGGCCGGCTGCAGCCAGGAGGGAGGGAGGGGGGGAGGGAGGAAAGGAAGAAAAAGAGCATCCACTCTCCTTGAGGCCAAGGAGGGATTGGAGAGGCAGGATATTGTTATTGGGGAATTTGGCCTTCTAGGACCAGGCAGCAGGAGAATGGTACACCGTTTGCTCCCGTCACTGACTCCTCTCTCACATCAGAGACTCCCATGGGACATGCTCCAAAAGCAAATGCAATTCCCATCTTACCACTGCTGTTGCGTGCACATCCTTCTGAGGAGCAAGCCTTCCCTCCACACACACATCCTGCAGAGCAGGTCATGCCAGTAGCAACACGTGGGGACACCTGCATGGCAGCCAGGGGTCTTACCGCACTGGCTCTCTAGAGAGCCTCATAATTTCTCCTTATCCCATAACTGACCATGGCAGTGCAGGACACTGGATTTTGCCATAACAGCTCTAAGTCCCTTTTCTCTGTCAGCTTGTTCAGTACATGCCAACAAGTGCTGGTTTGCCATACTATCTTTCTAAATAGCTTTTCCAAATTGTGCCCATCCTTTCTACCATCATTAAAGTTTCTGGCTGTTCCAGGAGAAGGTCCCTATCGTGAGAGAAAGCACATAACTGTGCCATGCTGCCTTTGTGACTCAGGCCCCAGCTCCTTCACTCCTCAGGCCACAGGCGTGAACAACAGGCTACGACTTTGCTACAACTCTTGCTGCCATGTGTCCATCTGGCTAAACCTTCCTTTGGTCCTTTTCCCTTTCCAAACTGAAATGCCTCCCCACAGAGCTGATGAGACAAGATTTCGGGAAGTGCTGTATTTCAGCAGCTCTAAACTTAACGCATGAGTAAAGCATGAACCATATGTTCAAAACGTAATTAGGAGAATCTGGGGAAAACCTGTCCATGTGGAAGTGTTCCTTCCCTTGGTGTAACCACTGCAACATACCCAAAGTTGATGTGAATCTCTCCACGCCTTGAAGCTGAGTGTGTCCTCATGGGCACCAGCAGAGGTTGCCATGGTGTCATCAGGCGAGCAATGGTTGTGTGTAGCACACACCAAGAGCTGTGCACGGCTCTTGTTCCTGATGTGTCACCAGGACACAGAGACCCCAGCCACAGCGTGTCTGTGGTCCTGCCCAACCTGAGTTGGAGCCCAAGACTAAGGAAGTTCCCATGCAGAGGCAGAGGAAGGACCTGGCATGGACAACCCATGTACAAAGGAACAGCAGCCAGCTTTTCTGAGACTAGTGTGGCAAAATTAAAGAAGAATAACTAAGGCCAGGATCACTCATGGCTTCTCAGCCATGTCCCTTACAGCCTCTGATAACAGGCCAAACACTCTGAAGCAATGATAACCTTCAGGAGCAACCTGATGAGCTCTTTGGAGGCTGAGAGGACCTCTGTCCCTCTCGAATTCTGTGTTTGTCAATGCTCACTCCTTACCTGGGGCAGTTCATTTGGGTTTGGTGCTTTCCAACATGAATTCCAGTGGAAGACCAGAAAAGAAAAATGAAAGGACAAATAAAGCCTTGTTATGAAAAGCTTAGAGTGCTGAAGTAATGGAGGTAAAGTGAGCACACAGGCAGACAAAACACACGTGTTACTGACCGTGTTTGTGTTAGCCATTCTGCATCAGAGACTGCAGAACCTACAGCCAGGTCCATAAGATAATCCTTGGATACACTGGACAATGGTATTAGAGTTTATTTTTGCAGATTGAAAAAGGGGATTCCCTTATGTCATTTGGTAGCAGCCTTTACAACATTCCTCCTATTCGGTGTACAAAAAATGTTGCCCATGATTGATCACCATATCTCTTTAGGTACTACCTCTTAAAGGCCACCATGCCCTTACAGGCATACAAGCTCCTTTTCCTTATCTTGTGTTACTTAGCTACTTAGGTTATTAACGCAAGCAGCTTTGCTCACAGTGCAATTCTGTCCACCTTTGGCATCCTCATTTCTAAAAATACTCTGAAAAGTTGCACATATTGAAGGTAAAAGTTATATAAATTAGTTGAGGGCTGGAAGAAGAGCAGCACTGGGAAAGGTGCAGGAGTTGATTAGCACACTTAGCAAGGCCAAGTGCTTTGCTGTGGCTCCTTTAGGTAGCGAAGATGCTCAGTCCTGGAGCCCTTACTACGCTCAAGATAAAAGCACAGGTAAAACTAGCAGATGGAAATTTAAGATGGAAATGTAGTTAAGGAACAGGTCACCATTTTTAAATAGTGTGGGGGACAACTTTCAGACAAGCTTCCAAGGAATGTGATAGCTTCTTCTGATCGAGAGCAGAAAATCCTTAGAAATCTTCAACAGAGTTAGAAGAACATGCAGATAGCGTGCAATGTTCTCCAGTGCAGAGAAAATAGAAGAGTCTGGAGCAAATAGCCTTTTCTTGCTTCAGTCTCAGTGATTAAAAAGTGACTTTTCTGCAGATGTAAAAAGAAAATTTGGACCTTCCCATGCTCACTGTGAAGCACTGGGAAAATTCATCTGGTAACTCCTTTGATACACTGAAAATCATCAGGTTTTGCACCAGAAAGAACGGTAGATGATTTTGTAAAGGTCAAATACTCATATCTGAATGCCATAGGCACCCTTGTCTACTCATCTTACTTATTATAAGAATTAATAAAACCATTACCTCATCAAGCCTACTCCAGCCAGATGGTTATCTTGCTAAATAGATGGCTTTACACAGTACATCAGCTTCATGCTGAGACAGAAGTCCAGAACACTTTTGATCTGTCATCTAGAAGATGCTGCAACCACTTTCTCTCCCTTGTAAGAACAGCAGGGCTTTTCTGTTCAGGCAGGTAGTGATGGAAAAGATTGCCAATAGAAGCAGGCACTTGGTTCATGAACAACAAGGACATTAGCTACTTTTGCAGCAAAAATTAGTAGCTACCAGAACAAATCTATGATTTAGGGCTCCCAAGAGGAGATGTTCTTTTTTTCTTTGTTTTTATAGCACTTTAATGATCATGGGCAAATAAAGTTACAACTATTTTCTGATGCTGCGTCTCGGAACTATTATTTATAGCCTATATAATTCATCTCCAAATCCTGATTTTTTGGCAATGCAAAGCAGTATCTAGGCCAGGAGTTAATGATTATGAGCTAAGCATTTATCTCACTTGGTGCCATGTCAGCTTGTTCTACTTGCAAATATTATTTGCTCTTATGCATGCTGCTCTTCTGCCAAAGCTGGAGACAAATTGCTATTTTTCCAAGAAATAAAGCACTGTTACTCGATTCCAATTAACAGTGTAGTTTTTAAGTGTAATCTTTGTATTGCTCCTTTTCTTTTTCACTCTATTTATCACTACTGAGTACATGTCATCTGTTACACTCTACCCTCCCAGTGCTTTTCCTCTTTCCTTATGTCTGAAGATATACTTGAGGTAGAGACATATTGAGCAAAAAGTGAATTTTCAAGCTCTGGTCTGAAAAGACAAGTGCCCCAGAGATCATATAATTTTTCTAGTATGTTTATGCACGTTCAGAAACTGTCCCACTTACAAATATTTGCTAAGTAGCTTTCTCCTGCACTGTGCCCTGCATTGCCTTTGAATTTGTCCTTACCTTTCATTTTTCTTTCTGCATGATTGACCCCCAGGTTACTGTCAGGACAGACCTGTTTAATGCTCCCCAAGTGTTGCTGCTTCCTGTGCAATTGAAGATGGCAAGAGTGTGCAGGAGTACAGAAAACCAAACCAAACCAAACCAAACCAAACCTATTCATTTTATTCTTTATCTGGGGATTGCTTCTTTGCATCTTGTCTTCTCAGTGTCAGTGAATTGACCCGAAGATCAAAATGGAAGATACTTTTCTCTATGGACTATGTTCCACTCTAAGAGTATATTTCTCTCTGAAGTTAGAATTAGGCCACAAAACCTCTGTCATATTGTAAGCTGTTACAGAGATAAACAACAGACAGTATATTTTATAATCCATCAGTGTTTACTCTTTAATTTTGATTAAAAATTAGAGGTTTTGTAAAACTCAAGTTAAGACATTTAAATTACTCAGTCTTTTAATATATTGAATATGCAGTGAGAAATGCAGAATACAGGAAGGTAGTATTCCCTGTGAAGATATTTACTTGTAAACCTAGTAAAAATTTAAGCCAATCAGAATATCCTCATATTATCACTTCCCTGATCATTGCCATCCAGAAGGGAAACCTCTGCTTGGTTTTCACAAGTAGAGGGACCTTAGCTTATATTCTTTTCATATTTCATTGACCTATTGTTTCTATAAGATTAATTCTGGATTCTAGTCTACTTTTTGTTTTGTCATAGTTTTTTATTGACCCAATAAAGACATTTTTAAAATTTAAAAAATAATTTTTGCTATAATTAAATTTTGATTCACATTTATTTTCAACATATTTTACAGACATCAACTAACTGGTATTCCTGTAAGATAAGTCTAGTTTTCTATCTTTCCCTTGGTATTTAGCATTTTGTACAGTTTAAACTGAAAACTAGTTTATGGTTTCAGGTTTTTAGTAGATAACGGTTTTTACACAGATTCACTCACTCCACCAACTCAAAAAATACTGTCTAAAACTTCTTTGTCAGGGTTTCATTTTGGTTATCAGGTGACATGAAACATACGGAAAAGTCTGCTAGTGACGTTATTCATTATGTAGTCATCTGCAGTATCTACAAATACATTAAAAAGCACAGTTAAATTAAGTGTTGCGATTCATAAAAGGGGAAAAAAATCATTCAGAAAATTAAGTAGATGTTTAAGTTCATACATGAATTTGTGAAGCCACTAATTTTCAAAATTGACCAATAAATAGGATGTGCTTTGACTTTTTTAGTAAGAGAGATTCAGAATGAAAAATAAATGATAGTATTTCTAGCGATGAATGCCTAACATTAGAAACCACCGCAGATAACACTTTTTTACTGAGAGACTATCTGCTAAGTGATAGTCCCTAAAAATATTTTTTTTCCTTTTTGATTTCCTCTGAAAAACAACAGTGAGACCAAGGAAATAATGTAAAGTTCATGACACAATTGATAAAAAATCTGCCTTAGCCTGTTTTCTACCTTGAGGCACAATATAATCAAGACTAAAAAACACATCATAAAATCTTAGCAAGAATAGCAGAAATAAGCAAATCTCACTGCTATTTATATCTACTTTTCCAGCGCCTCTTATTCATATTCGTGTGATGATTTTTAAAATGAGAAAATCAGTTGGCTAGAAATTTCAAGGTATTCCTACTCTTTAGGATTAAATAAAACCTGAGCAGCTAGCATTCTGCCAATCGTACTTGGAGCCACGCAAGTGTGCACAGCCTTCTTTTTATTATATAAACTTTGTGGTGAGTCAAGACATTCAAGGCTTCCTTACACCCCAGCAAAGGCATATCTTTAGGAAAGGTGATAGGAGAATTGCCTGTAATGAGAGAGCACATTTGAGCCAAACCCACAGCGGTGCCTTCAGCAGCGCACGTACCTGTGCTGAGGCACTCCTCTGAGCGCCCTGCAGCCACGCACACGGTCCTGCCTATCAACTGCTAGTCTGCAAAACAATGTTTGAACTAAGAGAGCAGCACCCAAATCACCTAACCTACCAGCCCCTCAACTGCAAGGTGCCTAAGAAAGCAGGATCAAGTAGTAAAGACTCATGCTCTGTGGAGCAAACAAATCACGTCTTCTGAAAGCCTTCAGGAGTACCCTGTCTGACAAAGTATAGACTCCTGCCTCTGCCCACTCAGTAGGCAGAGAGCACAGACACTTCAGCAAGACTGCTTCATACGAGGCCTAAAATCTAAGCGCAAGTTAGGTGGCAAAGCCAGACACCCTAGTTAGGCTGACCAGCCCCAAGCCCAAGAAGCCAGCAGTCTGAAACACCCACCCTTCGAAGAGCACAGGGCCCCATGGCACTCCGTGGTCCGGTGGCTGCAGGCAGCACGCGGCGGGGCACAGAGCAGCACAGCCCCTTCACACCTGGCACTTTTTCTTTAAAGGCATTTGGGAGACGCAGAGGCTTCAGAGCCCATTCAAGACTGTGATGCCATGATGGTTTTTTTGCCTTTTTTATATACCCCTTTTATATACCCTTTTATACAGCTTTTATGTATCCTTAGTGCTTTTAGCCCACCTACTTATAATTCCCCAAGTCTGATAACTAGCTTAGACCCAAAGTTCTGTTCAGCCAAGAGACCAAACATCTTGGAAGCCTCGCAGTTGGGGGTCAGAAAGCCCCAGACACCCAGGTCCTCTCCAGAACACATTCTGTAAAGCAAGATAGGCCCATCCAGGGGGAAGGTTCCTCAGGACAGGGGCTTCTCTCGAGCCTCTCATTGGGGAATCTTTGATAGATGTGCTAAAGTGCAAGGTCTATAACTGTATACACAAATCATCGTGTGTGTGCATTTTCGGTGTGCATTCTGGGGTGCATCTTGGTGCTTTCTACCTGGATGTGGTGCACCTGAGGATCCTTAAATAAATACTGAGGTAAAACCTTTTTTTCCCCTCTAACCGTGTTTGGTTCTTAATTTTAAGACCGGGAAAAGGCAACACTGCACCCCAAGAAGAGCACAGAGTCACTGTGCCTTTGTGAATTCCAGCCATCCGAGCCTCAACCTGAAGGTGTATCAGTACGTCTGTGATGCTATACTGATGGTATGCAGAGTGTCATATTCTGCTCCAAATTGGCTCTAACACTTCTCTGATACATGGGCTGATGAGCTTTCTAGGTAGACGCTCTTGCCATTCTCTTTTTAAAAAACCTCCATGTAATGTCATGTGATCCTTGCAGTTTCTCTAGGGGCAACAGACTCTGCTCCATGAGGGATGCTGTGCTACATCTGTCCATAGCTTGAAAGCTGGCATGGACATGGCAGACAGTGACATCACCCATCCACTCAGACCTAGCACAATGCCAGCTGGTGGAGTTCTGCATTTTCTTCCCAAGGGTTCCTTTCCCCCTGCACAGCGCTTCTCCTCTGTGGAAGCCACAGCCCAAGGCAAGAGATGACAACTGCACTGACAGCACAGGACAGACCATGTGGGCATCACTGCTGAATTTCAGCCAGCTTGGAATCACCACAGAATTTAAGTCTGAGGACAGCAACCATTCCTTGTGCCTGAAGCTGCACAGGGCATGCAGGAGGACACAGGAGTGTGGCCAATACTGTTAGTGCAGCCATCTGTTAAGATCTCCTATGTTCATGGAATGTGCTGGAACCTCCCTCTTGATCTCCTGCTAATTTAATTTAAATTGACAAAGTAGTTCAAAAGCCATCAGAGTGACTGACAGAGGCTGAGGCTGCATAAAAAATGAGACATGAAAACGAGGAGCGAGACAAAGAGAGACAGAGGAGAAAGGTTTTTCTAGGATATTATAGATGAAATACATGTAGCATCTAGTAACCATCCAACTAAGCAACATGGCTGAACATCAGTCATCTGGCAGTAAGCGGTTTCTGACTTCTATAATGCAGAAAAAATGCTTAAGAAGTACTGAAAAACTAAAGCATACCCTAAAAAAAATCACATTTAACATCAGCTCTGAGACAATAAAATGGAGAAAACAATACTGTGGTATGTGGCAAAAAAAAAGAATGGCAAACATACTTCTCTTTGGAAAATAAATTTGGGCTGCTCCTGAAGCCTCTTTCCATTTCACAGATCCAGAAATGAACAGAAGGAAAAATATGCACAGTCTGAGAGAACATTTATTTTAAATAATGCCTGTCTATTTGCTGGAACATCAGAGAATTGAATAGCTAAATACTGTGTACCAATCAAAAAAAGGAAATTACAAATAAGCCAGAGTTACATTGGGGAGCAACTATGTCTATAAACAACAATAAAAACAAAGACCTGTAATACCAAAAATCAAGTTTATTGTGTTTTACCTTCTGACCCCAATTAGGAAAGCAGTTCTGTTTCCTATCTGCTTAGTTAGCCCCACCTGCCACATAAATAGGTGACAGATCAAGCTGCAACCATTATGCCATTGTCTGGGCAGGATTATTGTCCCTATAATATGCAGAAAAAATGTAATAAAATAAATACTGAGAAATGGAGATGAGGTTTTCAAAAATAAGCATAATTATTCGTATGCTCTTTGTCAGCAATCAGACATTTTCCTGTGCAACTGACCAGCTTCCCCAAGCATGAACAAACCAAACCCCATAACACACTTGTCTACTGGCTCCACTCTGCACTTTCTCTCCTCCACTCTCTCCAGGATATGGCTTAAATTGCCAAGAACAGCTCGCAGTAAAGACAGAACATGATTATCTTGTTTTTCCAAGGATTGAAGACATCAGTCTACCTGGCAAATTCATGACCCCATTCCACAGCTTGTGGTTTGAAACTCTCTGTGACGGTCACAGAAGAAAGGCTGCACTGCTATCTCACTCCAGCAGTGTCTGAGCTTTCTCTCTCTTGTGCCAATAGTCTCTGTCTAACACATCCTCCCACCTTCTTCTGTTTCTCTTCCAGATGATATGAAAACCTGCAAGACGGTCTGAAGTCTCAAGAACACAGTGGTTTATGTCAATGTACATGTCCTGTTCTATGTTCAGGTAACACTCTGCATAAAGTGTTTCGGTATGTCCTTCAGGAAAATCTTTCATCCTTAATTTTCTGTTTATTTTCTTTCTTAAAAAACAAACATAAATAATCTGCTGCAAGGATACCATGACCTGGGGTTTTCTTCATCTTCACCTTTTCATGGCTGACATGGATCATTACTTGTGGTAATGAGGTTAAAAAAATTTCAGTTTCTGAGCCAATACTACATCTGACATGGTAGCCTTTAGGGGTTTTTAGACATTTCTGCCAGAATTATCTTTGATTATTTGACATTTATCTAGAACTTGGCCACTTAATGTCACTATTGCTAGAGAAAGATCAAGGGGTACTGCCTCATTATTTTATCTCTGTTTTCACCTCCCCATAATCAATATAATCTGCCATTTCCCTCCAGAAGGAATCACATTGCAAAGGCTTCCATCATGGTGTAAAGAGAAACTTGAAAATGTGTGTTGTTCATCTAAGTACTCCAGGCAAGACAAGGAGTACTATGAGGTATGCCTGTGTAAATATATCTTCTGTTCTGTGTCATCACCTATATATGTGAGTTGAAACAAAATCACGTCACTCTTCAGTTCCCCCAACTAGGCGGAATAAAGCACAACCGCAAGGTCAGGTTCTTAACTGGTATAAACCACCACCACTCTCTTGTCTTCCATGTTTTCCCATCATCCCCATCCAATGCTCCTTTAGTCCAGAGGAAGAAATCTATGAAGTGTCTACTACCCATTGCAGAAGCCCCATATTCTTTTCTTATTGATGCCCCTTCTGTAGGATTTCTCATTCCCTCCTATCCAAAACTCCTGTTTTGACCACATACAGAAAGCTTTCTTTCAGGATGGGATAGAATTCTTTAATTCTAGAAAGAGAGATGCCTGCATGCAATTAATAGAAACCTCCAAAAGAAGGTCTGGTGGTTTGCTGTGCTCCACAACATACAATTAGCATTAATAAGAAAGAGAAAATAAACTGGAGGACAACTTATTCAGACTAACTGATTATCCAGTGGAATGTGAACTTATTAAACATATTTAGTCTAAGATAAGATGGAATTTTCTAACAGCAAGGTTGCTTGCCTATGGAACAATTTTTCAAAGACTGATGTAGAGTCTTTATCACTTGAGGTCTTTAAAATCAGACATTCTTCTCAGGGTCATGCTCTAGCCAAGCATAAAACGCATCATGCAAAAAGCACTTTCCAGTTATCTACGTTGGATGTCTGTGAGTGTTCTGGCCTGAAGGTCAGTTATGGTTCCATCTAGATTAAGGTCTAGATGGGAGACTCAGGTAGAATACCTCAAAACTGATTCAGTGCCAGTAAAGACTTACAGCAATAGACACTCTGACCCAAAGAGTTAATGAAATATATCCAAGTCCATGATATAGTTAAGACGCATGGAAAGGCTCTTTTGGAAGTCTGTAAGTTCTGGATAACAGCCTTAGAGGGTGGGTGCAGTGCAGACAGTTTGAAGTGACCAGGCATATCACTTCCAGCAAGTATTAGGTGACACTGCCCTCAGACAGTCAAGGCGGAGTAGGTAAATACTTCTTAATTCTTAAAATAAACTTGACAACTGGCTATATACATTTCAAACAATGCACTGCAAACAAATCTCCATCACAATGAACCCTTGAAAAAATGGTCATTTCTTTGTCTACAGCTATCAATAGCCTGGAGTGAGAATATTCCAGAGACCAATGTGCACTACAGAATAGACCTCCTGTTGCCAAGGGAGAACAGGAAGAAATTAAAAGGAAAAATCCTTCTCAATATAAAACCTTTGTACCATATCTAAATTTGTCTAGAAAGTTAACATTAGGGAAATTAAATGGGCACTGCAAAATCCTCCATTAGCTGAAAGAATATGATATTAGCATCAGATATAGAATATACTTACATTTTTAAGTCATCTTTTATGCTCAGGTTATGAGAATGCTCTGCACAGTGTGAAACTGGAGATGCTGTAATCGGTTATACCACATCTTAACAAGAATGAGGGGCACTGGGGAAGCAATTTAACAGACAGGCATACAGGAGGAGATTCAGGTTCCTTCTCCAGATAAGGTATTTACAGATTTTCGGTATTGTCATATCATCCCAGTAACGCAGCCCTTCTGAGGTGCAGCAGCTCAGGCATCTCTTCTCTGGTTGTCCTGACAGCTACAGTCTTGGAGTCAGGCTCCTGCAACCACCCCGAGGAAGGCTGGCAGCACTGGCTGCAGGAGAAAGAGGAGTTCTCATCACTGCAGCTCAGCCACTGGCTGCACTGTCAGGACAGCAGTACCTGACCACAGGATGAACCATGACACTGATCCTCTTCCAGCTCCTAACAGGCACACTTGCCAGTCCATGTGTCCCCAACCCCTGCTCTCACCAGAGGAGATGGCTGGAACCCCTTCCTCACCCTCAGTGGCTGAAATGCTGTCCTGGGCTGTGGGGTATGGGCAGATCCCGGGTCCAGATCCCCAGGGACACCAGGACCATGAACACCCTCCGAGGACTTTTGTGGTGTGACACCGACATGTGGACCAAACATTGAAGTCAGCAGTGTGACACCAGTCTCTCCAAGCAGAGACTCAGGCTGTGATTCATCTGAGCTAATCTATACTTGTGCTTCAAGACATAATGAATCACATTCCTGGGAGTCCCACTCTCCTCCTCTGGTCATGCATGAGCTGCAAGTGAGCCACATAGACAGGGGCATCTGCACTGCGGTGTCCAAGTTTGGGAAACCATAGACAGATAAGAAGTTGCCAACTCTCTCAATTCAGTTTAGGACAAACTGTAGAAAGATAATTCACATTTTTTAAGACAGTGGGAAGAAACTCCTTCACACACGTAAAAATTCAAAGATACTCTTCTGAAGACCTTGGGTGATTAATCTGGAGTGGGAGAGGTCAGAAACCAGCTCAGAGGGCACATTTTGCTGTAGCAAGAAACTGCCATTTTTCCTTCCTTTTTGGTAAAGTTGCTACCTTCCTGCTTGCTCAGGCTAAGCCAAGAAAGATGTTTCTGTCCAATATTCTAAATGTCTATGAAAGGTTTTAATACAAACTCAAGGAGAACCAAGTTCTAAAATCCTTTTCATGTATCTTCTGAGAAAACAAGTAACTAAAGTCTCATCTTGTAGTTAAGCATATTAATGGTGGAAAACATGGCTGATGGCAGGAAAAACATGCCTCTGTCAAATGCTCTGTATAAGATCATTCTCATAATCAAAAGAAAACTAATCTTATTCCACTAGATAACAGGCTTAGCTAGCCAGTGATTTTACTGCCTCAGACAAAAGTTCTCTGAATTCACAGATTAAAAGTGCCAGAGATTTTAAAATGTTTGAAATGCATATAGCAGAAAGTACTTAGGTGAAAAAAAAAATCAAACCAACTTTCTCTCTTGGATACTTTTCTTTAGAGAAAGAAAGAAGGTAGGAGAGAAGGACACTTTTTCACCTAGACTTCATATATCATCTGTCACACACTGTTCTGTCAGTTGAAGATTGAACCAGGCCTTGTCAACAGCCACCAGACAAGTGTTACAAAGGCGCAATGGTGCAAAAGGTGCCGTGCAGGATATAAACTGGTCGTTTTCATATTTCTGCTGAAGGAGTGCCTGCCGTGGCTGTAGGTATTGAAGTAATTCTGGTTTAAGCTGCAAAAACTTCCAAATTTGCCCAAAATTAGGCAGATGCCTACAAGTTTTCCTGCAGGGGCTTTCACACCTTTAATTGACCAAGAAATATAAAAGATAAACAGCCTTCTCATTACAAAGACAAAATTTAAAATCTGATTAATTAAAAGATTAAAATTAAATTAACTCAAAATTAAAGATTTGAGATGATTAAACTAAAGATGCAACTCTCAGTAATTTCAGCTGAGTTCCTCTGTTACCCCTGAAACAAAAAAGTTCAAAACTGAAAGAACCTAATTCAGATTTAAGTCAGAAGTGTATTTTCCAATGTCTGAAAATTGCAGTCTTGGTAAATCTGTTCTTCAGCATCTCTGTGAAATTTTGATAGAGTCTCTGTACCATAGAAGGATTATGGCAATGAAACAGTATAGAATCACAGAATCGCTGAAGTTGAAAATGATCTCCAAGATCATTGAATCCAAGCTTTGACTGATCACCACGACATCCACTAAGTGCCATACCTAGTCACTTCTTGAACACTTCCACCTCTCTGGGCAGCCTGTTCCAATGCTTAACCACCCTTTCAGTGAAGAACTGCTTTCAGGGAGTTGTAGAGAGCAATAAGGTCTACTCTGAGCCTCCTTTTCTCCAAGATAAACCACCCCAGCTCCCTCAGCTGTTCCTCGTAGGACTTGGGTTCCACGTCCTTCATCAGCTTCATTGTCCTTCTCTGGACACACTCCAGCACTTCGATGTCCTGCTTGTCATGAGGCACATAAACAGTGTTGAGGAATACATTCAGTGCCGGTAGCTCAGGGTGCAGCTGCAGTGGGAGCTGCAGGTTGAGCTCTGGGTTGAGCTCTGGCAAGAGCCCCAGGCAAGAGGCCATAAACTGCCAACTCTTTGCAGAACAAGGAGCCCAGGGACCTGTGGCCCTGCCAGGTGAGGGGACACTGAGACATGGCGGGAGCCGGTAACACCTGGATTTCCCTGCGTTTACGTGGTGAGGATATAAAAGCCCAGGGTTTCCTTTGTTCTAGGTCCCTCCTCAGAGGCAACCAGCTCTAGCTGTTACTTTGTTATAATGCCATGATTAAATTATTTTAAGGATTTGGACATCTGAGACTCTGCCAAAAGAAACCTGGGGCTGAGCAGGTAAGGAAACCTGATCTGGCTGTGTGAGTGTGGAGTGTGTAGCTGAGATTGGGCTTCCATCCCAGCTCAGGTGGTGCGAGAGTGGCTGGCAGAGTGGCTCCTGGATGGCTGGGTAGGGAAGTTTACCTGATAACCAGACACAGGATTCGAGGTGTGGCCTCACCAGTGCTGAGTACAGGGGGACAATCCCTGCCCTTGTCCTGCTGGTCACACATTGCTGATCCAGGCCAAGATGCCATTGACCTTCCTGGGCACACCCTGGCTCATGCTCAGTCGCTGTCACCAGCACCCCCGGGTCCTTTTCCACTGGGCAGCTTTCCAGCCACTCTGCCCCAGGCTGTGGAGCTGCCCGGGGTTGTTGTGACACAAGGGCAGGACCTGGCACTGGGCCTTGTTGAACTTTGTATCAGTGTCCTCGGCCCATCAGCGTCCAGATCCCTCTGCAGAGCCCTCCTGACTGAAAGTGTGCTCAATTCCCTCATCCAGATCACTGATAAAGATATGAAAAAGAATTTGGCCTCAATGCTGAGCCCTGGGGAACACCACTGGTGACTGATCCCCAGCTGGATGTAACTCCACTCACCACCACTCTGTGGGCCCAGACACCTAGGCAGTTTTTTAGCCAGTGAACAGTGCACCTGTCTAAACCATCACCTGACAGCTTTTCCAGATGAATGCCATGGGAGACAGTACCAAAGGTTTTACTAATGTCCAGGTAGACAATATCCACAGCCTTTCTCTCATCTACCAGGCAGGTCACCTGGTCATAAATGGAGATCAGTTTGGTCAGGCAGGACCTGACTTTCACTTACCCCTGCTGGCTAGGCCTGATGCCCTGGTTCTCCTCTACATGCCTTGAGTGTGATGACACTCAAGATGATAGTTTCCACAACCTTCCCCAGCACCAAGGTCAGCTTGACAGTCTGTAGTTCTCCAGATCCTCCTTCTGATCCTTCTTGTAGATGGGATTATACTGGCCAATCCCCAATCACCTGGGATGTCCTCAGTTAGCCAGGACTGATGACAAATGATGGAAAGCAGCTTGGCGAGCTCTTCCACCACCTCACTCAGTACCCGTGGATCCCATCTGGTTCCAGAGACTTGTGAGCATCTAAGTGAAATAGAAGGTCACTAACTGCTTCCTCCTGGATTTCAAGTGGACTTTTCTACTCCCTGTCCCTGTCTACCGGCTCACAGGACTGGTTACCCTGAGGATATCAGGTTTTTCTGTAAAAGACTGAGGCAAAGAAGGCATCAAGTATCTCAGCCTTTTCCTCATCCTTGGTGACAATGCTTCTTCCATGTCTAATAAAGGATGGAGAGCTTCCTTGGACCTTCTTTAGCTGCTGAAGTACTTGTAAAAACACTTTTTATTGTGTTTCAAAGCAGTGACCAGATTGAGTTCTAGCTGAGCTTTCACCTTTCTAAATTTCTACCTACATGACCTAATGACATCCTTGTACTCTTCTGGAGTTCCCTGGCCCTACTTCCAAAGGTCAAAAATTCTTTTTATTTCCCTAAATTAATGCAAAAACTCTCTGTTCAGCCGGGCCAGTTGTCTTCTTCACTGGCTCGTCTTTCAGTACACAGGGATGGCCTGCTCCTGCACCTTTAAGATTTCCTCCTTAAAATACGTCTAGCTTTCCTGGAGCCCTTTGTTACTAAGGGTTGTTTCCCAGCAGATTTGCTGAACCAGTGTCTGAACAGGCCACTGCTCACCTCCCAGTGTAAGTACAGCTTTCTGTACTGGCCCTATGTTTCTTTTCACTAGTTCCCCAGCTATCATTGTACTGTGACTATGAAATGTGGAGCCAGGCTGCAGATGGTGCCTGCCCAGTGACTGTGAACCAGTGACACTTACGCAACACCACTAAGACTAATGACATTATACCAGATCCGTGGTATGAAGATTAATGCAGAATCTGGCCTGTATTTATTGCTTCTTAAAAAGTATATTATTCCCAAAATTGAGAATAATGTGTTACACTGACTCCAGCTCTAAGAGAGGCTAGGATCAGTGCCTAGGACTCCTTTCTTGCAAACTCATCCAATTCTATTCAGAAAGGTATTATCCAATGTGTTAATATTTTTTTCCTTATCTTTTCTTACACTGATGAGAAATTAGAATGTTTTCTCACACCCTTATTTTTTATGAGTTAACATCCAGCAATATGGTTTTGTATAGTTAGAACATCCGGTATATAAGAAGTAAATTATTTTGAAGCAAATGTTAAAATGTGGGAAGCCAGTGAATTACATCACAGTTTAGATTGCAAATTAGTTGAAGCTGTTTTATTTAACCTGTGACAAAATTTGGACTTTGTTGGACTGTGGTTAAAGCACGGTTCTGCAGCCCACAAGCTGATGGACATGAAGGAGGAACCTGACTCCAAAATCTTGACAGGCAAACTGCATCCAGGGGAAGGAATTGTGTTTTCCACTATATCCATGCATTTCTATGAAATATCCTTCCACCTTATGCTAGTTAGGCCTTTTTATTTTTCTGTCTTTTCTTTTTCCGCTCAGCTAAGATGTAACAATGATGTGGAAAGGAAAATTTCTTGCATTTTGAAAAGGGGCCAGCTGGCAATTAGAAAAACACAGATCCTGATAGAGATTTATTGAACAAGCTCTTTAAAACAAACCTGCATCAGTGAAATCTTGCCACCTAGCAGGGGGCCTGGTATTGAATTTATGATTAATGATAGGTAGGTGAACGGGTAGTTGAACACAGATGTGAGGAAAGAGTGAAGGAAGAAGATAAAATAGCAGCTCATTCTTTGGCTTGGCTAACACCAAAGCGCTGACTAGCAAAAGTGATTGAATCACAGGTTGTACCTTTCTGTTGAAGGCTTAAACAAGAAGATACCTTCACAGTGGCTCCTATAAAAACGTATCTTAATATCTCAAGGTTGTCTGGGAGCAGAGTCTCTAGATTCTAAAATATAGGTTGTTAACTAGGTCTGCTATAGCTAATATTCATGAGTTCCCTTGGTGACTCCAAACTGATTTTGGATGGCTGTTTCCTGCTATCAATACAGTTTTAAAGCAATTTCCTAAATATTTCTGCTGGATAGCACGGCCAACAGTGACAGCTATAGACAGCAGCAGCTGGGGTAGACATCTACCACCACAGGCTAACTCTGCACCAGACTGTGTAATCCATGTACCCCTGTCTGACTCTGAATTAAACTCGTAAGTTTTAATCAACAGTTTTAATTTTTCGTTATATTCACAATGAAGGCTGCTGTCAAAGTAGCTGCTCTCCCTAAGGCTGTGTTGGGACATCTGATCTTCACAGAACAGAAGAAGTACAACTGACAGAGAAAGACAGTCCTAAGATAAGACCTTTGAGCAGCTTCACCCAACCTCACCTGAATCTTTGTCAGGATTTTTGCCTTTGACAAATGTAATGCCTTGGCAAGGGCAAGGCAAGATATTGTGGCTGCTTACTTGAGGGGGCTGCCAAACAAGGGCTGGGTTTTTCATTCTTCGCTAATTAGGGAAAGTGAGCAGAGAAATCACCAAAATATGTTGCTCAACCCCTTACCTTCCTGCATCACCCAGAAAGGTCTTTTCCACAGGAAAGTATAGCCATGATCCTGCCCTAACACTCTTGTGGCATCCAGGGGTTCCCTTACACTTAAAGCCCAAAAAGACTTAGCTGTCAGGCTGTACTCAGTTGGGCTTTAAGCTAGCACCTAATGTTCTTGTAATTACTTTCTTGTTGTGCTTGCCTCTAGGGATGTCAGTCACGCTTGTCAGAAATTTGCCCCAAATATCCAGACAACTGTTAGGTTCTATGGCTCTGGAGACACATTCATGATTTCATTGCAGTGATATGTGCTTTCTCTAACCTAAGGACCTTGCAGGTTAGGGATTTTTGGGGGGGGGGAAGGAATGGAGGCTTTTTCTGAATAGATATTCTTAATTTCTGAGTTGAGTGACTTGCTTTCCTTCAGAATTGCAGGCACCATTGAAGCCCTAGTACATGGGCAAATGGACCAGCAGTTCAGCAGACATTTGCCTTAAATGGAACTATTAGTGTTAGTAGTTTTCAAAGGGAACTTCCCTTTTTCAAAGCAACAAGGTTCAAGCACTACAAATGCTTGTAGTCTGATCTTTGCCTCCAAGCAGAACACCACTAACTCTCACTGGTTTGCAACACTTGGCAGCACAATGATGGGCAGTATAATATGTATGAAAATGAGGGAACAAAATATATGGAAGGCTTCAATGGTGGTGCAAAGGGCTGGAAAATACCTTGTATAGTACATCATTTCACAGAAATTTCTGATTTTCAGAACATTGGTTCTAATATTAATGCAGTCATAATGTTTAATATCTCTGTAATGGAATTCCAACATTAAAAAAAATCTGTGGCTTCTAGCTAGGAAAGTGTACCTCACTGCTTTTGACCATGCTGACTCTGACTGTTTTAGGAGCTACACCCACCTGTCCCCAGGACAGAGCCTGGAGGCTCCAGTATGGCAAGTACCTGGTAAGAAAACCTATCATAAGCAAGAGTCCTCTCCATACACGTTCACACTTAGGAAGGATGTTACAGATAACAGAAATACTCTTGAGGGGCAGCATATATCATTTTAAAATTTTGCCTCTATGCCTTTCCCTTTTTGTGTTTAGCAACTGTGAGGTTGTGATGCCTGCAGAAAGGAGACTACTTTTTTTCCATGAGAGGCAGACTTCTTGGTAGTTCCATTCTGTTTATTTAGGGCCATCTCTGCTTGTGCTGTCTCTTTATGCAGTTCCTTATCTGGTCAGTATTAATTGATGCTGCACTGTTTTGCTATGGCTGGTGTTACACATCTTTCAAATAAAATAAACATTTGATAGGGGAACACTCAGAAGAGATTCAAATGACACACTTATTCTGATTATACTATTTCCACTATTGTAAATGGCCTCTCTGGAAAACTAGGCACCATTATTCACTCTACGGAGGACACCATTTCCCCAGCCACTCCTTAGACAGTACAGACCATTACAAAAGTTTTGTGAGCCTGATGGGACAAGGCAGTGCAAAACTGAAAAGGAGAAATGACTCTTCATGAGGATCCCTATGGATGTGTCTCCCCTCTCCTCATGAATGCATCAGTAGGCAGGAAGGAAATGCACGGATGGGTGTTTCAGCTCCACCAGTGAACAGTTGATTGTGTGAAATAAAAGGGTTTTTTCCAAGTTACAGTGGTCCCGTGTGCTTACATCAGACCTGCTGCTGTGTATTTGCAGTTTATGAGTGTGTATCAGCTAGGGATGATTCCTGTTCAGAAGACGCCTAGAAGAGCTATGGAGCTACTGCCAGATTCTTAGAGAAGCTCACAACGTTAGTGTGATGAGCAGGTTGGCAGGACAGTATCTTTGAGATTTCTCCCCCGATTTTCTTCACTCTGAACTTAGGAACTGCTTTCATATGAATAAAATGATCCTGTTGAAAAGACGTAACACAGCTTTGGTCTGCCTTATAGTGCCAGTTAACAGATGCTGAGGAAACGAAGCAATAAGTCCAGGATATGGTAGAGGTGTACCTAGACTACTCCTAGTTGTTCCTCTCTGCTGGGGACACCCTTTACTATGCGGTAAACTCACTGGAGGAGCAAAGATGACTGTAGTCCCACTGCCAGCACTGCCTAACACAGCAGGCCGTTTGGGCTCTGGAACACTGTCAGACTGCTAAGCAGACCCACCCCAAAAACTTCTGCAGAGAAGACATCTGCATCCTTCCCTGCTAGCCTTCTGCCTGCCAGCTCTTGTGCTAAAGAAACCTTTGTGTGCTTGTTCAAGTTTTTAAGCCACCTTCCAGAGCAAGTTTGAAAGCTCACATGCGACTTAAGCAGTTTCTATTTTTGTCATTGCCTGTAAAACCCTTTTGTATAACTTGAGCCTGACCAGGGACACCTTCTCCTAAGCAAAATACAGGGATCCCTAGAGGCTCATCCTGCTCATACCATAACCAGTACAGAGTGTTCTTCCTTCCACTTTTTGAAGTTCTAAAATACAGAGAACTGTTTTACCTGTTCATAAGGCTCACAAATAATCTACACAACCTGGAGTAAAATTCTCCTTTATCTGATGGACTGAAGAAACAATGTCATGAGATGCAATAAATATTCAGATAACAAAATATTCCAGGGAATGCCTTAGGTCTTTTTTTTTTTTTTTTTTTGCAGTATGCTTTAAATCATTTAAGAGAACAATCACTTTGACACGAAATACCTCAGTTTTTTGGTAGTATCAGTATTTATCATATTCAGCTTGTATACACCTTCACATAAAAGAGAGAAGCCCAGGCAGCTATGGAAGTGAAAGTACTTGGGATCAGAGGCATTTCAGGAAACTGGACATCAAGCATCTAAGTATCTTTGGTCTGAGCTTCAAAATGTCAATATCAATTTTTGAAATAAAAAAATCCCAAGCATTCTGCTGGAGCAGGTAAAGGGAGGAGGTAAAGGTAAAGTCACAGGCTCATGCTGGGTGTAATGACAGGCATTTGTGCACCTGCACAGAGCTCAGCCATGCCCCATGCAGTCCCAGAGCAGGCTGCAAGAGGAAACCTCTGCAAACCACCAGCTCCTCAGACACAAAAGCAAACCCAGGGCTTTCTTATCCCAAGGTCACCATTGTGCCTATTATCATCAAATGATGGGAGGTGTGGATCTGTGCAGGAAAGGATCTATGCAGACTTTAAGTCAATTAATTTTAGAATTGATTCTCTCTTTTGCCGGCATCTTCTACCACCAGCAGGGCTTTTTGCTGCAATCCAGTGCAATGCACACACCTTTGAAAAATGATGCTTTCAAGCTTGCCCTGTGGTGCAGTAAATTGGAAAGTGCTCTTAATACTAATAAGGATCAACATTGACTTTAATGGTCTTCAAACCCTTCACGTAATTTCATTAGCTACCCAACACAGATGCAGGCAGGGATGATGTCATACTTTTTACTTTGCTCTGAAACCTGAGTCAGGCGCCAGAGACAGAAAACAGTTTTATTGTTGTAATCAGATTAAAGTTTCTGTCAGTTGGTGATAGATAGGTGATTGCCAGAAATACAGGAGGTTCTTGTGAAGATACAGCTCAGACTGGGGCAAGGGTCTTAAGGATTGCACGCAGTGCAGAGTTGTGGGTGCTGTCGGATGGCTGTGAGCACTGTGAATCAGCACGGGCAATTTGTCATTTAAGAACATTTCTGCCAATGCAAGCACCAGGAGACAGTGAGGCTTCACAGCATGGAGAAACCTCTGTTTTCACACCAGTAGTGCCTACCGGAACTCCCATTTTCATTGCAAAGCCCATTGGCATAAATGCTTCATGCAGGTAGCACACCATTTCACATGTGCGCAGAATGCAAGAGTCTGTGTGTGCAAGTTCTCTCCAGAGCTAAACTCCTGTTGTCTTCCTCTGCCTGACATGGTGAGCACCACAGATGGTCCACATTTGTCAGTACGTTACCACAGACTGTCATCTTTCCCAACAACAGGAAGCAATAGTGGTAAACTTGTGATATTTGTGGACACAGAGCAACATCATGACCTCTATCCCACCTTCCAGAACTTAGATGCAATGGATCAAAAAAAAAAAAAAAAANGAACAGAAACAAAGAGAAATCAGGAAGCTAGATAAGTCCATGACCATTCACTGACTTTTTCAATAAGCTGATAAGATGCAATTACCTCATCATCTGAATATTGCAGCAGTAAAATCAATGCTGCTTGAGGAGCCTGACAATCAGTTAGGCACTTCCGATATTTGTGACAGTCAAGGCAATTCTTTATAAAGCATTGATAGCATTAAAGCATCACAACACCAGTCCCCTAATGGGTACTGAGAAAATTAACTTATTCCAGCTATGGAGTTATGATAAATTCAGAGCTCTGAATCTTCATTTTTAGCTAGATAAAGGGCATTTTTCTGGGTGAGGGTTCTTCAGCAATGTCATCGGTGTTGCGTAAGAGGCATTCACACAAGACCCAGCACACACCTGCCTAAAAAGAAGTTAGAATACAGAACAACCCCCTGGATGGACCTCGTATATTAACATCATAACGTCGTTATCCAGAGTGTAATGCTAGACAATCTGATTTTAGTTTTATCTCAATGTATCTGATTAGTAAATAGACCTGCAAACATGTAACAAATAAAAATCAAGGTCACAAATACCCAAATCATCAAAATTATCTAAGTAATATATTTTGATTGTTAGAAGAGGCAGGCATCTGGCTGCCTTTCAGCATCTCTGAATGTCCTCTGATTTATGTAGACTACAGATGTCAAGCAGGGGAATAGATTGCCGTGAAAAGTTGTGGAATCTCTATCATTCAAGATTTCCTCAGAGCAGATTGGACAAACATCTGCCAGGAGTAACCTGGGCGTAGTTGCTCTGGTGTTCCAGCAAGAAATGGGTTGCACAACCTCTTGAAGCCATCCAGCTTTATGACTCTACAAAAGACCCTGATATTCATTTCATGGTTTTCTGATTGTATGGGAAGGCTGTCTGGGCTTTCATCAGATATTTAAATAGTAAACAAGCATTAATTTAGTCATAACAATCATACCGAGAATAATATGGATCAATTTTATTTCTGGCATGATGTGACTTCCCTGGAATTATATAAGGGACTAATTTAGTTCAGCATTTGGATAATTAATAATCTATCAATGTGTTACATTAATGTGCATATTGAGTTATTCTGCCGTCATTTAAAGCAGTTACATCACTAATGAGACTATTAACTATAGAGATCATCAAGTCACATTGGATTCATGTTTTCATTATTTCTATCTAAGGCCAGTTTTTAGCTCAGCCAGTTAATAAATGCCAGGGTAGTGCTGGCACAGGAAACATGCATCTCTTAATTTTCATTAAGATGTCATGGAGAATGCTAGCAAAGACAGATGTGATTGTTTTGTATCACAGGATCCTTCTAGACAGAGAAAACTTAAAGGTGTATTCTCATTTAGAACACGATACACAGATGCTTTTTGTTTATTATTTCTGGATTTATTTGAACTGTACCAAATTCAGAAGCTAGTTAGCATCCAGTTCTGGAAAACTCATCCTGCTGAACTTCAAATACCCAAGTAGGTTCACTGAAAAGAACAGCTAAATTTAAGCTCCTGAGCATTTGGAGGATAGATTACCATGGCTCCTCAAGTGTGATTACAACCACAAATCTTATCCCAGTTACCTGACAAATTAACAGAGCTATACCACCTTTTCAAGTTGAATTGGGTAGTGAGTGAGTCTGAGGTCAGATAGAAGAGTCCCCACTGGAAGTTGCATTTCAGATTAGTCAAATAACAGATCAAAACATTAAAATGTTTCTTAACATTCTACTTCTTAAAACTCAAACTTTAGGACTGACAATGTGAGCTCCAGTGCAGAAAAAAAAATATTGCAAAAGCCTCAGTAAAGTGGAACTTTCAGGGCAAGTTTTAGAAATTGTATCATTTGGGGATGTTTTTGCTATTATGCCTCTAGCAAAAATAAAGTACACTTTGAAAGACAAAAATGTCACTTCAGTGCATTGTATTGTGTGCCAGATTGGCCATGTAGATTCAGATTATAACTGGGCACCAGGCCCATTCTTCATTGACACTCATAAAGAATAAATATTAAGAGATCAAGAACACAGCAGCAGTCAAGATGAAGAACATTCCGATCCCTGTAGCACAGGGTGATTCTTTAAATGTTCAGAATATATCCCAGCAGTGATATCAGCCAGGCAAAATTGTGTATTTCCTTGGGTCCACAAAGAAAGAAAAAATTTCAACTGCAGTTGAAAACATATCCTAAAATAACAGGGCTGTAGCAGTGGCTACGGTTGTACGGTCATTGGTAGCCATGCCTATGTTCAGAGTCAGAGTCCATCAAGTGGTTTGCACTAGCTGTAGTCATATTTTAGCCCCGGACTTGTCTATGGCTCATGCCTTCTCCTTCCACACTGTCCTTGGTTCTTTGCCTTCCCACTACTTTACTGTGTACTAAAAAGGCCACCCATCCAGCACATGTGCTCCCAAGTTTCCATGCCCCACAGAATAATGTGTGTTCTGCTATAGAGTGAGAAATTCTAGGGAAGAGATTGAACTATGCCTGTTCTAGAGAACAGCAGTTCCAATATCGGTGAATGTGTATTAATGCATGGGGAAAAAAAATAGAATTTTTACTTCCATTCTTCTTTTTCCATTCTCACTCCCTTTCCATGACCTCCACTGGTAATGAATCAGCATGAGCTCTTAGTGACTCACACCAGACACATAGGTAGAGACTCCAGAAAGAATCACATTTTCTCCTTTTCCTTGCCCTGTCATAACTTCTTAGAGCAAGGCACAAGTCTTTTGTTTCCCCCAAGGCCTAACCCCAGAGACATTTCTCACTAATGTGAAGCAGAAGCCAAAAAGTCACACAAAAAGCATGCAAATTCCTTACTATTTTTTGTTCTGTGCTGCACCATAGGTCTACATGGAGCTTCTCAGACCGATAAGAACAAAAGATGAACACACTTTTTCTAATATTTCCCATACAGTTTCACAGATGCAGAAGAAGCTGTACTCAGGGGAAGTGACACAGGAAACATGCACCCTCACAGTCCTGCTCCCAAAAGCAGAACAAGGTGTGGGGTAAGGAGCCCTTATTTGGTGCTCCTGACATAGGAAGAACCCTCTATAACCCAGATCAGAAGTGGTTTGCCTTCACCAGCAGCACTGCAGGAACAAGACTTAGGCGTAGAATGCATATTTCTGTTGTTGCACATGTTTAAAAGTGTTTTCAGTAAGGCATTGGGAACAGCCCTCTTGCAGGCCAGGAGAGAACCATGTGCTCACACCCCAAGGATTTCCCACTCTACACTGGTCTCTATTACAGCTTCCTCAGCAACTGGAAACTAAACATCTTTCAGGGGACGCTCTATGGGCTAAGATCTTCTGTTTAGCATTACATGCTGGAATAAATGAGGTTGTACGTGAAATCTCACTTTTTCCAAATGTCACTGACATTATAATTCTTTACGTCCTGACTTGGCATGGTTTTAAATCCTGTTCTTAACAATGTAATAACACAAAAGCGGGGACAGAAAAGAAAGGGAAGAGATAAATTTATATGCAACAGATCATTCTTATCTTTTGCTTTTGAGAGACTTTGCTGTGAAATACACTTCAGGTTTTCATGGGAACCTGATTAATAATGTTTAGGCCTAATTTAAGGGTGCAGAAAGCAACTGTTTTACTAGGTACACTGTTTACACATCAGTTGGTTCGTTAACCTCAAAAAAAGTAAAATAAAAGGACCTAGGTGCATACACTTTCTCTCTTTTTTGCTCCTGCAGAAAATCACTCTTATTGACATTTGGCAGAGTTTTAAGAAAAAAAAAAAGAAAAGATACATGATGAAAGAAAAATATCAGTAAGTAAAGCCGAGTGAGAAAACATGAGAAAGGGCAAGTACTGTGTTAGGGGTGGCAAACTGAGTCCCCAGCAATGCCACTGGGGATGATGAGGGCACTCCAAACACCAGGCTCTGTTACTCTGAAGCAGGTGCAGATAAACCTTAGCAAATCCTTCCAGGGAAAGTCCTCACCCGGTTGAAATCGCAACAATTTGTTATCTCTCATGGCTCCTGGATCTCACTTTCAAACCTCAGGATATTTATTAGAGCCTATAAGAGCTCAAGATCCCTTTTCTTGTGCTTTACTTGAAGGCAATAGATAGTCAAGCTGAAAAGCTAAGGCAGAAGTGTGAAGTCACTTTTCATTCTTAGTGGCTTTAAGAATAAGGTAGTAGGGATATATCCAGACATACATTTATGCCAGGATCTTCCCCACATATAACACAAATACTGTTGTGAAATCTGTCAGCAGGTCTGTGATCCCGCTGCCCATGGAGTTATTCCTGAGTTCATCTCCTTGTCTCATCAGTAGGGTGGAAGCAATTGGCTCATACTGTTAGTGTAAGCAACTTCAGCTATGCAACAAAGAAGGATTTAAAAATGAGGTTTTAAATAAGGAATCATTGTAATGAGGTCATTTGTCTGTTGATGATTCTGAAACTTCATCCCAGTGCTTGTAAGTGCACACAAGGTAGCCTGACTGCTTCCAGCACACTCTGTAACAGTGCTGATTTCTTCTGGCTGTGGGCAGAAAAAACTGTCACATCTCGCACCATATGAGAGAAAAGATAAGGCAAGAATGAAAAAAATATTTTAATTCCTGGGCAAACTGGAACTCAAAATGCCAATAGCTGACCCTCAATAGTAACTGTAAGGTCCAACAGGGAATAATACCTAGACCATAAATAGACATTTTGGACAGGATTAGCAACCGTGTGTTCAGATAATGGGTAAGAGGACAATTGCAGGCTTGCGTGGGCTGCTGGTTGGGCAGCAGTACAAAGAGCCACACTTACCATGATTACAGCAGCCCAGACAGGTTCAGAGTCCTTCTCATCCATGCAAGGAAAAGACAGGCTCTGTGCCAAAGGGGCTTTCCTTTCCTGACATTTCACAGCATGTGCCATCGGACAGCTCAGGGCCAAGAGTGGGAAGTTTATTAGCAGCAGCTGGAAGAGTTTAGACAGCTGTTGCTTTCCACGGTCTTTCTGAAAGCCTTGAGGACCCACACTCATAGAGAATGTTATCTCCAAAGCACTGTTCAAGAATGTGTCCACAGGGAATTCAACTTCAAATACATAAAAGGTTCCAGAAAAGAGGAAATAAACTAGCTGTCCCAATGCCCATGGTGGAACAGACCAGACTGAGTGGGCCTACTGCAGCAGGCTAGCTAGATACAAGCTAGACATTGTGAGAAGCTCCTCAGGAGCAAGTATAGTGAAGCCCTGGAACAACTCACTTGCAACGCTGCCTGCAAAGCCTTGTGAGGAGGGATGGTAACAAAAGTAATCCATTTAGTCATAATGGAAGGAGATGCACGTGGAGTGCTCTTGAGAGTCTTTCCAGACTTTCAAGTTTTCACGTTTCACAGGCAGTAAAGCCCTACAGATACTAGAATTGTACTATGTTGATAGTTACACGCATCTTCTTTAAGTCAAATCAGAAACAAAACTTTCACCTCAGAGAAGTTTCCCAGAATGTGCATGCTTGACTTCCACATACCTCGAATGGCTGCATACTTGGAAGGATTGTGCACTATTTGTACCTGCTCTTAATGTGCTGAAATAATCCTTTCCTCTGTGGAGTTACCAGGTCTCTCCTATCTGCTCTTCTTTGTCTGCAAAGGCTTCAGCTAGTTTGCACTCCCAGGGTGAGTAACTTCAAAACTGTGGCAGGTATTCAAGATAACTGGAAAATGTTTTGCCTGGACTCTGTACTCCTCTACAATTTAGCAGAGACACCTCAAAACCCTACTAGCATCTCTTTTTGGTGAGAGATTTTCAACTTTCGATGAAGAGTCATTATCAAAGTAGATCAAGCTGAAAGTCTTTGGAAAGTACACAGCGATCTTTTTGACTTTATAAGTAACTAATGACAAGTAAAGAGTCTGAAGGAAATGCTGTGCCCTGCCATAAGCAGGAGAAAGTGAGAAGTTTAAAGCAAGAAGAACTTCCAGGGAAAGACCAGAAACATTGCTAATAGGAATTCCCAGAGAGGTCAGGACCAGCATATGGCACAGCAGCCTTGCTGAGTTTATCACATGCATCTAAGTTTCCTTGAAAAGTTGAAATGATACTTGACCAGTTTTTTTTTTTTCAAGTCTTTTGAATTGAGGCAGTTTTTCCCCAGTGCTAATGAAAACCCCCTCATGATTAATTCAATATCCTGATACTTGAAGAGCACTGCTGTTGTGGTATTATACAGCTATCACAGAAAATTACCACTTCAGGACAGATGATGCAGTGGTGTTGATGAGTAACAATTAAGCCCAATCATTAAGGGCTCTTCTGAGCAGTGAAGTCGTCCACTAAAGACATGTATATGAAAAGTCAGTATAACTTTTCTGCAGAAAGATCTTCATAGAGTTTCTAGAAGACCATTTTTATCTTTGGAAGTCTTAATTAAAGGGGCTGTATTTGAATTATAACTTTTGATTCTCTTTCCAAAGCGTTAAACAGTTTTAGAAAAAGTTTCCTGTCTTAACCTAGAGTTACAAAGTACCTTTAATCATTGAAGGCTGTTCCATTATATTTCAGTGTTAAGTTTCTAACTTCTAATAACTAGATGAACCAGGTCTTTAAAACTTTGTATTCTAGGAACTCCACAAAGTCACAAAGAAAAGTGTCCCAACTCCATCCTCAAAATGTACAAATGTATTGCTATTTCAGCACAAAATAGTTTTGGGTAAACTGTGGAGAAAAGGTGACTAGCATGGATGGTTTCATGAAGAAGGTTGTTTGGTATTTTCTCAATAGAAGAAGAGAAAGATGATTGAAATGTCACATGAAACAAGTAACAGTGATTTGATATACATTTAAATACGCTAATATCTATCAGATTCCAGGAGTGATTGGGTGATAAGCCTCCTTACCTCCTCACCTTCCTCCTTACCAAGAGGAAGCTAGCTGGTTATAAGTTTGACCTTATCCTGGTTGAAATGGTTGCCTGCACAATGCAACTCTTTGTTTACGTTCTGTAACATATTTCTCAGGTTCTACCCTAAACGTGATATAGAGGATCAATAGACCACCCCATTTTCAGTCTGTAGTCTGCAACAAGCCAGATAGTTGGGAGTACAGCCAAGGCAGTGATCTTAGCATTTATATCCAGAATTTTTTGGATATAACAGAGAGAGAAAAATCACTGATTTTCGTTGTGGTACTAGTCTTGAATTCCAACATGTGAGCTGAGCACAGAGGCCTTTGGAGTCAGAGTCTTCAAACAAGGCACAGCCAGGAGTCCCCTTGCAAGCCAAAAGCTGCAATGTGGTGGCAACATGCTAAACAGACATGCTTAAACAAATCTGCATCAGAGACATGACCTGCTCACACTGTGTCAAATGAGGAAAAGCAGAGCACTGCTTGCAGCTGCTTGCACTGGGCTTGGAGGCAAGAGCAGAGCCTGGAGGTCTTGGGCAGAGATGAGGATGGTAAGACCAGGTTCAGTTGCAGGCTCTCTGCAACCAGGCCCCTTGACGAATGAGGAAAATTTAAACCGGGATTCTTCTGAGCCATGACACAAAATATGGCTGGATGAAGAGGTGTAAGTACAAAGCTGGATGAAATATCCATTCAGACATTTACAGAGACAGAGCAGAATCGCGATTGCTTCATAGATAGTAGTAACTATTCATCCTAATTTTCTCCTGAAAGCCTATAGTCTACAACAGGGTCATGCTAACCCATTGACCTCTTCTCCCCAAATAAAAGAATGCAGGATACCAAGAGAATAGAAAGCACATGTTAAATATCTGACTTGTGCCTAGCTATTATCCTCCTTCTTCCTACATAATAACCTCCTCTTCTCTATTTATATTCACATCTATATTTAATGCTTGCTGAAGACTATGGACTTGTGTTTGATGTTCATCTGAAGACATGATTCATCACAATCCTCATTTTTAGTAATGGAAAAAGGCTGTGGTAGAAAAAAACCAGATGAGCGCTTTTCATCTTGGTAGCCATGTAACCTTTATGTGAACTTGAAAAGTCATACAAAAAATGGCAGTCTCAGCCTATCGCGGTTGATTCACAAAGTTTTCTGAATGCTGCATGATCCTCCCTAGAAGTATCTGATCTCTCCTTCTTCAAAGAACGCTCATTAAAAAGAGAGAGCAACTCACTCATTCCTTGACCTACCATGTCTGTTGTTTTTAACGTGAGATGTAAAAACATTCTATCCGCTATAAGAAGTTTTTGAAAAAACAGATGTTATCATTTCTATGTCTGTAGTCCCGAGAATGAAAAACAAGGACAATAGGTCAATTATTAACTTGTTTTTCATGCTCTACTCTGCTGTCAGAGACACCAGTGCTGACTCCCAAGCAAGTGCTCAGAGGAGAGCATGGCAACCCCTTCCCTGCTATCAACACCAATCCTCTATGAACAACCTAGTGCAGGGTCACTGAATGCAAACAACTGAAGAGCCTCTGATATCAACTCACCACAAAAATAGTCTACTGCTCTTCCTTACCAGAATAAAAGGAGCACCAGACTACTTTGTGTCATGGAACGTACATGCTCAGAGTCTCCTATACATCCTCACATGGCACATGGAGAATGCCAATGGACGTGGGGTAAAAATATTCCTACACTCAGAGCTAGTTGCTATCTATTACTTATCATGGCTTTTATAAATCTCTTTGCACAAAAAATAGGTTTACCCCCTCTTTTCCAAACTAACTGGTTTCCTTTAAAATAACTAACATCAGCCTGTTAGAGACCAGACATAGCTGGGTTAGATGACACTATAATTTAAGAATATAATTTAATGTGAACTTCTAATTCCAATGTGAAAGATTGAAATTCCATTGGAATATGTGAATTCATTATATGGAAGATATTTTCATTCGTCAGAATACGTTCTTTACAGAAATAAGAAAGTGACCTCCAAATTTACAGTTGCTGTTAGGGATATTGCAGTTTTGTCTGAATTAAAAACCCTTAATTTCTGGAAAAGGAAAAGTATGCACCTTCACCTCTCTCATCCTACCTTCCCCAAAGGAGCATCAGTCAAAGGAGAAAACGAGGAACCAAAATACCTGGCTGAAACTGCATCTGCATGGTGGTGAAGCCAAATCAGAAGGTGTGGTCTGGATGCCTGAAGCACTAGCCCTGAAAGGGGCAGGTGGCTGAGACAGGTTCATCTGATAACCTCAAACCACACTCCAGCACCTTTTGTTTGCTCAAAATGGCTCCTCAGGTCCGAAACATCCTGGAGCTTCTCTCATGCTAAGGAACTGACATCAAATTTTCAAATGCAGCTCCTCCTGGGAGAGGAACAGTGCAGAACCTCAGCCCCAAGTGCCTGATGTAGTGATGTGCAGGGCAGGGAGTGGGAATCACACACAGGCACATCATCCTGCCACAGGGAAGGTTTTCACACAACCCATTCAGCTGCACCAGGCTGTTGGGTTGGAATGGGTACAACTGGATTGTGGGACCAACCTGAGTTAAGCTGGATTGTCCTCCTGGGTTGGGTTTTGAGGAACTGGATTTGTGACACCTTGCTGGCCAAGGGAGCCAGACTGATGACAGCAGGAGGTCAGTGCTGCTGTCTCTGGCTCTGTTGCCAGAAGAAAGTCTTGTCTAAGTCTAGGCCCAGTTGCATCATGAACTGAGATGTCTGGCACCAGGTGCCTCATGCAATATTTTAATTTTCTCTGTCACTTCACACAGATGCTTATGCAACATGGCAGAGGGAGGCAGGCAGAGTGTCCCGCTTGTATGCATACACTGTACCTCTGGGCTTCTCTGCAAAGATCATGCCATTTCCAACACACTTTCTCCTCATTCCAGCAGACTTACCTCTTCCCTTTCTCTTGCCGTTACTGCCTGCGTGCCTGACTTTGGGACCCAGTACCCAAACGCTGCAGAAAGGCTCAGGTGACATAGCATGACACTGCAATGGCTGTGCTAGAAATCAAGGAGGTCACAGGCTCTTCCTTCCATCAGCATGGGTATAACAGCACCACATAATGGAAAATCTGACCCATGCAACCTAGAAAATATTCCCACAGATGCATGAAGAGACTAAAACAAGAAGGGCAGATCAGATGCTTCTCTGTTTTTCTGCTATCACCAGTCTTCCCCACATCGCTATTTAACAGCAATGATTGAAACACATTTCCCTTCTTGCTATTCCTGCATTACAACTGTTTGTAAATGCTGTTTTTTCTTTAATTACCCCTTCCTACATAGGCACGAGAATGATAGGATAAAGAACAATACAACATTGCAATTGAATTACAAAAGCTTTGCAAAAGCATCATCCTATTAACTTCATAGCAGTGATGTGTTATAAAATGCAAAGTAAAGAATATGGGAGGGTAATTTGTTTATAAATATGTTAGTTAGGTGGAGCAAATGCCATATTGCCTGATTGCAACTGATTGCAAAGTGTGCCTTCTTGCATGGATTTCATGGAGCAAAATGCAGTTAGTAAAACTACTTTTATGATTTTTATTACAGCCTTTTAGCATAAATAGCTAATAACCAATTTACATTAATGGTATTGGCACTAATGTAAATTAGCGTCTTTTTGTTTGTATTGCTGAAGTGCAATTCTACTCCCAGATGATTGTATTTGGCCTTTCCATTAACCAGAGAGATCTAAGAAACAGATACAGTCCCAGGGCCTGCTCAAGTAATATTAATTCAGAAAATAGATTGTACTGCATACCTCCTTACCAGCTGGGGCCTCACAAAGAGCACATCTGCTTTTTGCACCCAAGCCTGTTCCTCCATCACACATGTTGGCATAGAGACAACACCTCAAGCAGACTTCTGTGCTGCTTCAAATCAGGTCTAGAAACCAGGTTTCCAGCCTCACACAGCATTTCAAGATTTCATCTGATTTCCTGTTCTAAGTCAAAAGCACCAAGGTCTTAGGAAACTGGTTGCCACCCACCCTAACATAGAGACTTCAGTAGTAAGGTCATTCACTTAGAAGGGGGAACTAGTTCTTGCAGAGGCATGGCAGCTTCACTGGGGAGGACACCAGGCAGCACTCAAAAAAGGAGCTGTCCTCTCCCTACGCTCTCCTGGTCCAGTTCCCTTCTGCTGGCCAACACTCTCCCGCTCCTGACTGCTTCGGACACCTTCCTCCTCTGCATAGTGAAATGGTTGTCCTGCAGCCAAGAGACACACCTCATGGTCTCTTCAGGATAGTAAGTGATGTGGAACCTTGCGCAGGATTTACACCACCACTTCTCCTGTTTTCCCAGGTGGCGGCTTTCCTGCTTGACACCTAGAAAAAGGGATGGTTGTAACATAATAACTCTTACTGGTGCAAATGGCGGGTGGGGAAAGGGGCCTCTACAGCCTACTAAATCAATGCTTCTGTAAGCCAGAGATCAAATGTAAACACTGGCAAATTACTGGCAAGGCATGTGAAAGCCACGTGATCCTGCCCGCTGTAGAAATAGAGGTTTTCCATTTCAGGCCTCATTCATCTGGGACCTTTCATATTCACAGGGTCTTTCTTTAGTCATGCTATATAAGCAGCTACTGTATATCCTGAAAGCCAATTTTCCCATATACTTAAGAGTGCTGCTGGAAGAACAATAAATCATTAATCTATTTCCAATTTCATTACCCTTTATGTGATATTGATACAAAAGCATCTTTTCATCTGCTTGTTTCTTACATGAATAGAAGAAAAGCTTCTTCTCTTCATACAAATTGTCTGTGAGCTCTTTTCCTTTCATCAGTACAGAAGGTGACAGACATTTTCTACCGCACGAGGGTTTTTTAAAAGAGATGCATATACTGGTTGTGTGTCATTTTGTTTCCAAGCATGCAATACAGTGGGCTAAATTTTGCTGCTGTTAACACCTGTCTAACATCTCCAGAAAATTCCCAAAGAACAGAGAATATTTTTTTTTCCTTTTGAGGATGAACAGCCATTTTAAAGAATCATTGTATAAATATACATATATACATGTCAGCTACAACTCCCTCTTACCCTCAGCATGAGAAATGCCATTCTAGCAGATCAACAGAATTACAGTAGACCTCAGATTCGTACTTGTGCTGTGCTACTATATACCAAGAATAATTTCATCAAAGTTCATGAAATTCTGTTGATGCATCTCCAATATAAATGAGATCAGAAACAAGGCTTTGTGACCTCTGGGTCCTCTTGTCCACTACATGCACAGAACATAATGAACTAAGCAAACACAGTAGACAAGATAATGCTATCTTTGTAGCATATTAAATACTAACACAATTAATGACATCAGTATTATGAGATGAGCGTTATGAATGGCCAAGACTCATGAGAAGTAAAAGAGGAGAAGCACTTCACTGGAGACCTGGAAGAAGACAGAACTCATGATACGAGGTCAGGGCTCAAGCTTGTTCTGATTTGGTAATTACTTAGGTACCATCTGATTTAAATTAGGTGGACTAAGGGAAACACTTCATGGTTTCACTTCCATTCCTAAGCCACAAGATCAATGCCCCAGCTGGCTCATGTGCCTCTCTTGCATATTATGAGCCAGAACAATACCAAATTGAGCTAATTATGATTCACGTTAAACTTACACCATCCAATCCAAATCCCATTATCTGAATATAAAGATTCCCAAGAGGTTCCACAGAGTTTGGATTAGATCTACAATGACAAATGCCAAGTTTGTAAGGCCAAAATGAGCTGACTACACCAGTGTAATTTCGGCATGACTCTATTAAACTCTGTGAGGCTCCTCTGATTTATGTGGGTCTGAAAGAAGAATTTAACCATTAGTGATTTGCACTAGAATACAGTTTGCTTGCCATTTTATACCAGCCCTAAAGGTTTCAGTTTTCTTTTTGTTTTCTTTTTAAACCCTAATTAATTTGTCTTTCAACTCTATCTGTTATATGTTCTCCTGATAATTTTTCAGAGGTAAGATTCTGTGCAGTTCATGATTTCTTCTACTAAAAATTTTGGATACAACCTATAATAGGACAGGAAAGCTTTTAGCATTGCATAGTCTTTAAGCCAAATTCAGGTCTTACACTTCAGGGGTATTCTGTTCTCACTTGACATCAATAATGTAGCCTAAAAGGAAATGAGAGAGGGATTTGGTCAATTATACAAGCACAATTTTTACAAAACCAGCTTGAAAGTGACAGAAATAATCATTAATGAAGATTAATGGGAAGATTCTGGGGTACAGAAATAATTATTTACTTTTTCACTTCAGAGGCACGAATGGGAGGACAAAAAATGAATGATCACAAGAGTTACAAGCTGGTATGGAGCAGTGTGTTTAGGAGTATATAGCTATTAATAAACTTTTTTGTCAGTATTTCAGTATGAATAATAATATCTCAAAGCTTCCTGCAGCTGCTACAACCTTGGCTTGGATTTACTGAGAAAGCACCACCTGCTGCTCTGCAGCACTGATCGGGTTAAAAAGCTGGTAAAACAGTACTTACTTCTCGCGAGGCTGGCTGGTTGAGGCAGCTCCCATAACTGTCCTGTGCTCGCTGCTGTTGGTGTCAACATTCCCACTGGCCACCAACGCAGAGGAACCAGTGGCACCTGCGTGACTCACACACACACAGGAGGCCCAGTATTTTACAGGTAAATAAAGATATTTACAAGGAAAGAGAGTTATCCTTTATTTTCAAAAGTTATCTCCCATGAGGAAAAAACCCTTCTTTTTATCTCTGGGAATAGAACTTTTTACAATAAAAAGACACCAAATCAGAACAGTCTTTCCTACGGATAAACAAAGCTCAGCAGAGTTCAGCTGCTGATTTGATGCTTCTTACAATCCCCTTGAATATTTTAATGCCTTGGCATTGCGATTTGGGGATAAAACTGTGTATTCCACAAACCTACCTTAATCTGGTAACTTTTACAAGTGCTAAACATCGTTTTTAAAAGGTGTTTTAAAGATGTACTGAGGCACAGATTTAATAGCTTTGGTTCAGTCAGTCAAAATCAAGGGCAGGTATGGAACAGCTATTAAAAAAGATCAAAACCCCACGCACATCACATCCAGAGGAGGTGGGTGCCGTGATATACGGTGCAGTTCAGACTGCCCCATTTGCCCAGAGTCACTGCATTACCAGCACTACATCCTAGCTTAACTGATCTGTAAAAGTGCCTTGGAATATGGAAGAGGGAAAGAATCCATATAAAACAAATTTCTCTTCTGTTCTATTCAAAAGTTAAAGGCACTAGTAAAAAGAGAATAAATATCACTGCTTGCATTATGCAGATGGGAATATCCACCATGGAGCGATTGATAAGCCTTATTCAAAAGGCAGACAGCCCTCAGGGTGCTGCTCTGTGTTGCCCCACAAAGAGATGTGGTGCTGTGTCTGTGGGCCACAGCTGTAAAGCAGGTGGGACGCTCCCTGCCAGCCTCTCAGTGCCCTGGGCAGGAGCAGGCACTTCCTGGGTGGTCTGCAGAGGTGGCAAACCTGCTGTCATCTTTTGGCCAGGGGCCTGGGCAGGAGCTCTTGCATGTGGCCCATGGGTGGTCCTGCACTATGTACTACCACACCACACCTCTTGTCACACCTGGACTTTTTCATTTCAGAACAGGAAGCAGGAATGCTCCAGGCTATCCATTGTATCAGAAAGGATGTGCCAATAACTGCCCTGTCTGAGTGTATCATTCACCGGACAACTTCTCTAGGAAAGAAAAAACTCCCCAGAGTGTGTGTAGGAACAAATTGTCTACAGCAATTTTAGATGCCTGGAGACCTCTTCAGTGTCCATTTGCAACACCTGTTGGGAGGAGTGAGACGAACATTCAACAGACAGCAATCAGTCACTGACAAAGCCAAATTCACCTCAGAAAGAGGGCAGGACAAGATTTGCACAGAGAGGTGAAGTTGTCACACCAACACAAATTTAAACACCATCTTGTGATCCAGAACAACTGCCTGCACTAGATGTCATTAAAACTTCAGGGGATGGGATAGCTAAATGAAACTTCCCACCAGGGAAAAATTACTTCCAGGAGAAAGATGCTTCAGGGGTACAGGAACCTACTCCTGGCACTCAGCTGACGACCCTCCCAATCTGCTGACAGGGTAGCAGGGCAGGGTGCTTTGACCAGCCCCATCAGTGCTCCCCACAGCCACCACAGCTGTGAGCTCTGCACCCTGAGAGCCCATGGCACCTCCTGCCCACCTACTTGGACAGCTCTGCTTTTACCTGCCAGCACCTCTGGCCTGCAGCCAAAACACAAAAAAATCAAATGTCTAATGGTCCCCCTGAGGACTGTGACATCATCAGCCTCAGACATGGCCCCAGGTGACCAAGAGCATAGAGCATAATTGCAAAAAAGTAAACTACTTACATAAATACTAGGCTAAAATTGTGTTGCATTATGTGCTTGTTTTGTCTCTAGCTCCTGTCAAATGCCTCAACAGTCAGTGTTGCCACATGCTGGCAACCATCCTCCTCATAGACAGCAGTGAGCCTATCAGACCTGCACACCAAGCCACCTCACACCTGCACAGAGCCATCTGCCCTCACCAGAGCTTCCATTCACATATCCAGTTGTTCCCTTTAGGAAGAAGTTTCTAGAAGGTCTCACTGAACACCAGCTGATGGACTGCCCCTACCACACGCTTAGAAATCTCCTTTAATTGCTAGGAAGTGGAACATTTTAAACAACTCCTTTTGTGACTGTTTTTTTACCAGCAGTGTAAATTTTGTTTGCATTGTCTATATAGGGATGCTTATTTCTAAACTTTATTGTTTTCTACCCATCCGTGTATAAGGGCAGATGTTAAAGAACATTATTTGGTGTTATTTGTTTTTACTTATGGATGTTTTTTAGAAATAAAAACAAGCAAAGAAATTGACCTCATACATGTCAGTCTCAAAATAGGCTTCATTAAATCTGTACAATTGGTACAGATACAAAATTATTTCTAAATAAAAACCACAAAGAAGGCTCCATTCAAAGTTGGAAGTGGTGCAGCAGCCCCAGCAGACCAGCATAATGGACTTGCTGAACAGAGGGACTGGAAAGCAGGTCTCTGCAGGGCACACAACTGTCTGTGGCTACCACATCTGGAGGAGGGGGCGTTTGAGCAGTTAGTGAGGTGCAAATGGAGCCGTGGTCCTTCAGAGGATGTCTCTGAGTAGCATCAGGGACAGTTCAGTTTATCAATTCAGTTTATAAAAAACATTGCATCAACTTAACTCCGACCATCTTTTCTATCGAGGATGTTGGGCAGGACTATTTTCCTCACCTAATGAGTGCCTGAGATGCCCAGGGTAGACAGATCCCGCACTTGCATCTGACCCAAAACCAGCTGGTTCTGGCCTGACTGAGATGTTTAGTCTGTCTGAACCTTCAGTCTTGTTATGAGAACATAAGGAAGTAGAAACTCTGTCTTCTGCCCCCATGGTTTACTCCAGAAATATTACCCTCCCTGCACTACAGCTCCAGCTAGTTATGCCTTTCCCAGCTACATTAAATTCTCTTTTAATAGCTATTACCCTCTACCCATAGAAGAGTTTCTTACCACAAGTAAATCACTTCTCTGATAGATAACAAGAGGGCAAATGCTTTGATCCCATATTCTAGACACACTGAAGTGAGGTGAGCTTAGTGGGAGCAGCTTTTCCATAACATCCTTTTGAGAGGATGAAGCCCCTTGGATGGGAGTCACCACCTTAAGTTTACTCAGGTTGAAGCCGGTGTCCAAGGTGTCCTGTTTGGTAGAGAAAGGACAGCAGTCAGCTATCTTTGGGCTATGACTTACTTTTCATTACTTTACTTTTTCATACACTAAATCTTACTTGGTTTAGGTAGACGTCCTTCTGAGTGTGCTGACCCAGCAAAAATTACTAATCAGGGTGGCAGCCCTCAGTAAGCCTTGGGGTGGTGTAAAATTAAAAACAGAAACTCTTCTATCTCTGCAAAAAGGATTCTGATAACAGTGCTGAATAATATGAGGTTCAAGACTGATCTCAGCATTACAGTCACCCCAACTCTGTAATGCTTCCCCAGGACCAACCATTCTTCCAGACTTCTCAGTAGAACCCCATCCATGGACTTTCCAAATCTTTTTTTCCAGAAAAGACAGATGGATTAGAAGACTTTGATAAAGTGTGAGGTCAACCACCTACATACGCATCTTCAGTGCCAGGCCATACAGAAATACATCTCCTTTCATCCAAAGAGAGTCTCAGAAAATCTTGATTAGAGATATGTCAATCTGAAGCCATCTCTGGAAATTGTCTGTGACCATTTGAATGACCACTTCCTCTGTTTCCCAACAAGAGAGAGGTGAACAAGTGCATCTTTCTTCGCTGCTTCAGGTTCATCAGACAATAAGTAAAGTCCACCCAGAAATGAGGATGCAATGCACAGAAAATGCCTACATCCCATTCCTATGTCTACAAATAATCTGGTGAAAATACACCAAAGATCTTCTTGCTGTGTGTTGCCTCAATCCACGTTTCCTCAGGAGTAGAAACCAGAAGAAAATACAAGCTCCCTTCCACCAAATGGCTCTCTTCAAGAGCAAAGTTTCCAGTGATAAAAGTCCTCACACACTTCCAGCTGGAAGCACTGCCCAAGGGCTCTGCCAACTCAGACTAGACCCACAAGGCAAAAATATTCATGTGTTATCAGCCTGTTGGTAAGGTTGTCCCCTATGACTAGAAAGTGCCTCTTCACACAGTTGTAGAGGAAGACTGGTACAATTTACCTTATGAGCTTTGGACTTAGGATTTCCTGGCCCACAAAAGCTCTGTAATCTTCATCAAGCCACTTACAAATTCCCTGGCAATTTTTCACTCTTTAAAAAACGTAAGGATAAAAATGCTGCTTTAGTCATGGCGTGTTGTAAGGATAAACACAGCTCAGATGCTTAAGTGCTGAGATTCTACAATGGCATATGTGCTATGAAAATGTCTCGTGAACACGCTGAAGAAGAGAGAACACAGGTAAGGCTTCAAAGAACAACATATGTGAGTCTAGTAATGTACAGTCAGACATTTCTTCAGTTTATTCTGTTTCTGCCATGAACGGACTAAATCCATGGCCCACTCACATCACCTGCTTACCATCAAAGCAACAGTGCCCAGTCAATAGCATCAAGAGCTTCAGACAAGATCTTAAATAAAAATCAGTAGCAAAACCTGCCTGGTGGTGTAGACTGTTACACAGAAGCAACGGTGCACAGGCAATTATTTATCACAGAACTAGCTGTATATCATGACCTCTGACGAAACCTCAAAGTCAGGAGGAGACCTTTGTTGTAGAGGAGAGGATTACCAAGACGTGCCACTAAGGTAAGTCTTTCTGGCAAGTCATATCTGCTTACCATAATGGCTGGGTCCATGTTTGCCTTAGCTACACATAAAGTTTTAGGGCTTGATTTGAAAGACAAGGGATGATGGAAAGCCATGGCGTTCCCGGCAGCCTGTATAATATTCAAGTGAAATTGGTAATGTTGGTAAATGCAGCCTCAGGTGCACCACCTTGGACATTTGCGTCCAAAAATTACTTCTGGGTTTAGCTCGTTACTCATTGACTTGGTTATTCTGAGTCCTTGCAGTGCTGTACATTGTTCGTCCAGTGCAGTGTCTATCGATTTGACCTTTACCGTGGAGCTACTCCACAACTTCCCAGATTGTCCTATTTGCTCTGACATTCACAGGGTTTTAATATTGATAGCAAAATTGTTGTCATGTTTGAGGATAAGAGTCATGTTCTCAAACAAAACAGCCTGTGACAGCACATACTACCAAAAGAGAAATGAAAAATCTGTTAATAAGGAAAAGCAAAATTCTGTAGCAGACCTTGATGCAAAATGGCTTGTAAAATTTTCACTGGGGCTACAGAAAATAAGTTCTTAAAAGTTCCTGGTATAAGCCCAGGAAAACAGACAAAAAGAATTTTGAGATAAACATGATGACAAAGTTCGAAGAATTTAATATGCAAACAGTACTAAAAGAAAAGTATATGACTGAAGAAGAACGAGGTAAAAAGCAAGACCATAACTGGTACTCCACTGGTACAAAAACGGCCTTGCAGGAACAACATTAAGGTGTCAGAATTTGTGGAGTAAATCTGTATCGATTGTCATGAAAAACAAAATTAAAACAAATACAATAAAGGACAGCACAGAATATTGGACTTCACATAGTCAGACGCAAACATCTACATGTAGACTGTTCCTGCAGCTTGAGACTCCTTGGCATACACTAGCCCCATGTTATAGATTGTGTACAGAAATACTTTTGCTTATTTTCTGTTTTTATCAGAAAATACAAGAACGTATCAGACAAACAACAACACTTCTGGGAAAAACAAAAGTTTTTCTTCTGATTTTCTACTCTGCACACAGAAGACATATTCTCTTGGGAAGCAGATGTATTTGGATCACATTTTTTCCTTTCTTTGAGAAAAGAGATGTTTAAAACAGTTTACCATTTTAAAATATATTTGTCTGTTTTTCCAGTTTCCCTTAGTCTTTTTTATTTGTGAAACTATGAGCATGGGAGGGGTGTTCTGCCCTGTGTAAAGAAAGTGCCTCTTCAGGGGCCCAGGTATGGCCACCTCACCTGTCCATGCCTCAAGCTCATGGCTTCTCCCTACCAGAGCATTTCAAAAACAGTCTGGACTGCCTTTGTCCCTTAATTTTTACAACGGCTGATAAATGCAAACAAATAACCCCCAATCCTCATTCACAGAATGGTCTATTTACATTCTTCTGTTATTTTAAAGGATCTCTCAAGTGGGTTGGTATTTAACATTTGCTGTCTTTCCAGCACATATTGCTATCTGGAGCCTTAAAAGGACTTGTTATTTCTCCATGAGCATATCTTTCTATATGAGCTTCCTGATCTTGTTTGTGTTGGTGATTGAAAGTGTAATGTTCCCAGACTGCCAGTGTAAATCATTGAAGTTTAGTTATCAAAACTGTTTTCTCCTCCTCATAATCTTTGGCTAAACAAGTCTATGTGACCGGTGAAGAAGACAGGAGTTTTTACAGAGAGATTATACATACCCAGATAATGTGGACAGCAAGGGCACATGTCAGATTTTTATTTCAGGAAGGCTTGCAGGATCAGATTCCGCATACAGGCAAGGCATGGTGCACAAGCTCAAGCACAGCTCCTCTGTTTTCAGATGGCTGTCCCAATACAGAACTGACCTGATCTTACCAAAATACATCTGCATGAGGAAACTGGTCTGTGGCTCCACTGGTGTCAGATGCAGATCTCCCTGTCCATGTTGGAACTGACAACAACAAACTTAGCACTATATGCATGTCATTCAAAAGTTAATGTGGCCCTGCGAGGAAACCAGGAGTAACTATCTGCCACCTTGACCGCCTGAAGTGCTAAATCTCTCCATTCAGACAGTCCAAGGGCAAAAATGTGTGTGTTTGCTAGAACTCTCAGAATATTTTCAGTTAATAGGCTGCATTAATGTCTAAAAGTTAAATTACAGCCTTTACACTTTCTCTGCCTTTCCTGAGAATACTTAGCTCCATTTGTGCATGTACAGACAAGAGAGATTTTGAATTAATAAATGTGGTATTATGGCATGATCCTTTAAGCAACTGAGAAATGAAAAGCTGATTTTTGCTTTATTCCTAAGCACACCGACATCAGGGGTAAATTTGGAGCTTGATGCAAGAGATTCAGCTGTGCAACTGACATTAAGGCTAACAGCAGCCACAAGAAAAACAAAATTACATTCTCTTCCTTGGACAAGAAATTAAATACAGACTGCAACTTATTCGAAGAGTTCAAAGTCAATTACTTTTCCCAGTGAAATCAATGAGAAGGACTTTCCATTTCAGTTCATCAGACTTTCTGCCTGCTGAGAAGAGCAACTTTATCTGGGATCTTTATCACCATTTGCCTTCCTGGGTTGTTGGGTTTTCTTTCTTTCTTTGCCTGATTGATGATTGGTCTCATAAATACAACATTCTGGGCCTTTTTTCAAAGGCAATTCAACTGCTTTCAGTAACTGCTAGAATTTTGAAAAATCACTAGAATTTTCCTTTAAGACACAGTAAATGCCACAACAAAGACCAGTATTAGCTGGGTGAAACATCCAAAGCCCACATTCTGTTCCCCCAAACAGGCCTGTGAAGTGTGGCTGCAGATCCGTGGAGACACTCTGACCAGGGTAAACTTTCATCCAGTGACGTCTCTAAAAATGGTGTGATTTGGTCTTCATTTGTCACTGTTTGTTTAAGGCAGGTGTCACTTGAAAGGTCTTAATCTTTTCCCATCAACAGTATCAGTAGGCAAGGGCAGACTGTCGCTAACAAAACCACTGCAGAACATAGACTAGATGTGCCTGGGGGAGATTAAGGTGATGTCTATGTTCATCATTCAAAGATGTCAACACTATCAGCTTATATGTACTGATCCCAAATTTTGTTCTAGAAAATTCGGTTTTGGCATTGCCGCCTCCAAGATCTGGGCTGGTTCCCGCACTGACAACTGTCATTCATTCTTAAAACCAAATGTCCACACAACACAACCAGGACTAGTACAAAATTAGTTACCTCCCATCTTACGTACAGCTACACCAGATAGGCTGAAGATTCTGCAGCCAAATCCCAGGACCCAATTTCAGATACTATTTAATAATCATCATAACATTTAGCTGCTAAATAGGCACAGTAATCACATTGTTCTCGGATTCCCATGCCTTGCTGTTATCCCGCTCCCCGCAGCCATTGCTCCGCAGGCCACAGTGGCTCTGCCACCTGGTATCACCCTCTAATCGTCTGCACCCAAAGCTTGTGCTTGCAAAGATGGATGTTCAAGATGCAGAGGGGATGGATGACCTGGTGGGGCAGGGGTGGGAACAGGAGCTGATGGTGCAGATAACACTGCAGGAGCTGTCGTGGCAGCGTGCAGCCTGACGCAGTGTCCTTGAGGGGAACAGACATGGGGAAAAGGGGGCATATAAGAAGTCTATTCATGTACACATGCCTATGAGCAAAACTTTCTTTCACTATATACATTATTAGCAAATAGAAATGATTAAGTTAAAAAAGGACAACAGCTGGATTGCAATAGGATCCCAGGTGCCACTAACTGATGAGATTTTTATAGTGTAGCGTTACAGCAAAATCACTTGAAATGTGTTATATACCATAAACAGCATATCTCAACAGCAGAAGAGAGTATGAAGGGTAGTCAGAAGCAGGTAAGTGCAAGGAAAACAGCCTTCCCACCACACCAGCAAGGGGCAAAAATACAATTATTCCAGTAATAAAACGTAACATAGCATTCCTCCGTGACAGTATATAGTGTTTGCTGTGACAGTGCAAGTGTTGTATCCAAGCTGTATCCATTGAAGGGCTGGAGGCACCAAGTGTTGGGTTTGCATGGTGGGAAAAAGAGAGGAGACCCCAGGCCAACTTCAGTGCCCTGCCAGTTGTGAAGAGGGAGGCTGAGGAGAATTAGAGTTAAGACTCACGGGGCTTCAGGAGATATCCCTGCTCCCACTACCCTGCAAGGCACCCCTTGCTGCTCCCTGAATCACCAGGCTCTGGTGGATGAGCCATTGGCAGCAGCCACATCCCTCTGTCATCCTTCCTTCAATGTCCATGGCACTTGGGCTTTCTCCCCAGTATGCTGGCTGGAGCCCAGGTCAGTGTTGGAAAGATTTCCCCCACAGCGGGTTTTCCAAAATCCTGCTGTCTATCCCAACAGCAATCTCAAAAGCTGTTCATCCCAAGCAGGCAAAGCACCAAGAGAGCACAGGTCCCATGACCAAGCACAGCCCCCTGCCTCCCTGAGCTTCCCAGCACAGAAAACAAGATCCACACTCACTCAGAGAGAAAAAAAACACTTCAAGCCCATGTCTGCCCTAAGCTCTGGGGTCATGCACATCTTGATACGTTTTCTATCCTCTATTTTCAACCTCTTAATAACACTGGTAGAGGAAAACACCCAACCATAATCATGAGGGAGCCCCCTGCCGGTAAATTAATTTCTGGCTGCAGAAAAAGAAACAGCAAAATTTGACTTGGATTTCTTCTCTACCCTGTCAGCATATCCGTAAGGTCATACAAAACTGCACCCTTTCATAACTGCATTAAGGGAACAATGACATCTGAAAATCTATGTGCTGGGAAGACACTAGGGAATGAGGTCCCCAGGATAGGAAAATCAAGTTAGGAGAGTTTGCTACTGATTTCCTGTGGCAGATTTAACTGTTGAGTTAAAACCCACTGACATCAGAGGTGACATTACAATGTAAGTCACATGAAGGTTCTGCAAGGTGCTGAGAAGCAGAGGAGAGGACAAGTTTCCCATTCCCTGCTCACACACTGATTCTGCAGGTGAACTGTGTATGTGATGAATAGCAAATTCACACATAAGACATGAATCTGAGCTGCCATTTGTGCCACACAGATTGTCACACAAATGTTGGGTGTGAACACCGGTTTCCCCAGTCTCTGCATTTCAGTCATATTTCAGTACATGTAGCAGTGTGCAAATTCCATTCAGACAATAATATCACCTTCGAAAATTCAGGATTGAAATAAACTCGGGGGACGACAGATAGACGGATGTAGTTTGGCAATGCTGTGTGGCTGGAAGGCAAACAGTATGGTGTTCCTTTGTGAGGAAGAAGGATCATACTCTAGGGCAGGAAGGAAATCCTTCCTTCCCAACACAGCTTTATCATAACCCTCTCTGGGACTTTGCCATCAATCTGACCCTTCAGTTATCCATGACATATTACACAGAGAGGGAAAAGCACGAAAAAGGGTGAGGTATTCTACACTTCGGGAATTTCTATTGTCTTTCTCTAACAAGACCATGCGAATAAAAAGAAAAACACATAGAGAAACACTAAATTGTTGATATATGGCAAATGGAAATACATGTGGGACATACTGACAATTTGCTGCAGTTTGAAAATGTGACAAAATGTGATTAAAAAAAAAATGCTACTAATCATTTAGTAAGAGGCAAGAGGTCAAGCACTCCACAGTTTCATGGCTCCCTTGCAATGTGCAACAATAAAAAGCAAGAAGAACAAACTGTGTGAAGACTTTTTTTTTCACTAAGACCAGATTTTTATGTTCATATATTGACTTTTAAAACAGCTAATTTGGAGAAGAAGGCTTTAGAAATCGACCTATTCTCTGCAATGCTGGTTTCCTATTTTTCATCTTTCCTAATAGAATCAGTAGTAAAGGACTCTAAGCAAAATTGCTCATGTGGGCAGTCAATAGACTGAGAGGATGTTTTAAACATCTTGGTAACAGCTAACATCTCAGAGAGGGTTTTGCAGCTATCAGTGGGGCTGCTTCACCACAAACTTCTTGCTTTATCAGAAAATGTAGTACACTGGGTATGAATTCAGCAGTGGTTATCTTCCTTTTGCCCAGTGCTTATTCCAGAGAGAGGAGCTAAGCTGCACTGTAGAGAGGATAGGGCAAAAGGGGCAAAAGTATCAGTGGACCCCATACCACCCATATAATGAATATTCATTTTCAGCAGGATCCCGACTGGGTACCTTTCCTGACCATCCTCCATTAACCACACCTTCTCCTTCAGTGGATTTGTGAAGAGATCACCAAACCATCAGAAATTATCCCTTGACCACCAAATATGCCAGCCATGGGCCACAAGTTTCTTTGATCCTTCAATTGGGCCCAAGGCTATTTTCACGTCTTCCAGGAATACCTCCCACACCTGACAGGATCTGTGTTGCTGGAAAATACCACGAACCTCCTTTTAATTGTCTATACTGGGAGCCCAGATGTTCATCTAAGTGCCATTTGCAAGCAGTGGACTACCTTTTTCTAAGTAATCTTATTCTTAGAATTGCACTAGAGACCTCAAAATGGGTTTTATCACTGTAATTTTATTTATTTATTAAAATCTAAAGTTTGCACTTAAAACAGAGAATGGTCTCCAGCTGTCAGCTATCTTCTGCCAATTTATTATTCATAATCTGATATTAATTTTTTAGATGTTAAGCTATTGTCCAATAGCTGATTGTGATATTTTGGGAGAGCGGGGAATGGAAAATAATGCTTTCGAAACAGTCTTAGACTCATGGCAAAGGAATTGCAATTGCAAGGACCCTCACTGCTCCACTGCTGGCTTACTCCTTTTCTGCAATGTGATTTATTGGACCCAGTCACGTACCCCAAGAACCTCCCTGGCACCCATTTGTCTATCACTGCATGTGAAAGGGAGAGAACTTATGAAAGGATTACTGGACCTCTGCTGTGGAAGATGAGAAGAGTTACCAAAAGACACCAGACTGGAACAGGTTACTTCCACAACCTTTCAGCAGTGCCCTAAAGTATCCAGCTCTGACGGGATTTTCATCATCTCAGTGACACTGCAGTAACATGTGAGGAATTAGCAGAGCTGTGGTTTAACTATGCCCCAAGCACTGAGAAACTGGAAGGGTTTCACACACGCTCCCTGGCAACCGGAGGTATCATGGTCCTGTTCACACAAAGGGTTGTTGCACTGACGTACCTCTCCACCCCCCAGCTTGGGGAACTCACTTCTGTGCCTCAACCAATTTCATCTGAGCTTTCTTTTTCCCTTTCGCTGTATGTTCTTGGTCTTATTTTAGCCAGCTTGTTCCAAATTACCCATTGCCTGTGTGACCAAGAATTATCACTGAAATAACCACACAAGAACAAGGGAGGAGATATTCAAAAGCACAGATGAACACAAGAATCTCGTTTGTGTTTTTGAAAATTCCCCTCATTAGTATTACAAGCATATCTTGAGAAGGATGCCTGATAGTGTCAGACCATATGGTGAAAAGAAAGACAACACTCAAATAACAAGAGACATATTTGCCAAAAGCCAGTGCAGAGGCATCATCACATTATATCCCAGGTGTTAACTGCATTGCCCCGGGCACTCTCTGCTCATGCACTCTTGCTGTATGTCAGATCCTTATTCAGCACCTTCTTCAAGGAGCAGAAGTGAAACCTTTCAGAAAGCCTTGTGAGACACCAAGGATCAGTGTTGTAACACAGCATCCCTCTTTTGCAGTGCCTCCAAATCCACCCAGAAAATGCAATATTCCTCTTGCTTGCTCATTCCAGTTTCTACTTGTTCCATGAAACCAAAATCTCATTTCTACACGTGCTTTGCTCTATAATTCACTCTCCAGTCTCTGTTTAAAACATGCCAGATTCTAGCTATAAACTACTTCAAATATCCTGAGAACTTCTGCAAAGCACAATGCAAATTTGAAAAGTTCAAGCCTGGTGCTAATGCAATAAAAGAAGGCAAATATGATTCCAGATATACAGTTGGTGTAATGCCTCTAGGAAGCGCTCCATCAGTTTGATTTAGAAAATGATTGCATTATGTTAAAACAACTAAATTGCATAAGAGGAAGAGGGATTTGTTGACATAAATCTTGTCTCTGGGCTTCAAACCCCTCCAAGTAAATACAAATAAGAAAATATATACACAGAGAACTGCCAATTTCCCCTGAGAAGAACTGTTTTCAAGGAAGTAAAAGTCTATATTAGAAATCAATCCAGCTGTTTATAAAGCAAGAAACCTCTATTGGAAGTCAGCAGGAAGGAACATTGGAAGCAAACGATCAAATAGCAGAGCACAAAGTGAAAAAAATAACCAAACTATGTAACCCAAACTTATTGTTTTTAAATAATTGTATGATTCTAACCCCATCTGCAATAAATTTTGAATAACTTGGCATGTGAACACCAGCAGCTCAAAGGAAACAAAACACAATGTAAGAGCAATCATGAACAGCCCAGTAGTTTCAATAAAGGTTGCCCTGAGTGACCAGCATGGGGAAGAAAAACGGCAGAAACAACCTTATGCAGCAGAAATTCTCTGAATATTTTGCACGAACCTGACATGGTGTGCTGGTGGTAATCATTAGCCTAACAACTGATCAAGATAGCCATTCACTTTAATACTTCTCCTGCCAGAGGAGTCCTATCAACCTAATGGGAACAGCATGGGAATAGGCCAGGGTAGGAGAGGAAGGATTTGCCTCCCTTCTGCTTTCTCCTGTCCCTACAGCTCCACAAAATCTTGAGGAAGGGAAGCAGGGAGCAGAGCCTGATGGAGGGACCTTTCCATAGTCAGCTGTGATTTAACCAATCAATTCTTCTTCCAGCCCAGTCTCCTTTTTAAATAGGTAACTGAATATTGCTTGGCTGAATTAAATAGAAGATCTGCGAAATAAGTGCAGCTTCATGATATAGAAATTACAGGAAAAATTATCAATATGTGCATCTGTGAAATGCTAAACAGCTGTCAAAAAGTGAAAAGAAACAAATCTGAAATGCCACTGTTATGCATCCTCACACAAAATTCATTCGCTGTAACCATTACTGCTCCTTTATCTGTTACACCAGCAGGAAAATATTTGCTAGGTGGTGGATTAACTCAGTAAGATTATTCAAAGCTTTGATTGCTAAGCAACAGTCAAAGGCTGGTTGGTTACTGTCCCCAGTCCCACAGGCTGGTGTGGCCACAGCGATTACTGACAGCCCTTTGTCCAGGCGGAGAGCAGTGGCAGTGGTGGTGGACAGCTGCCCGTGCTCAGTGAAGGCGTGGGGACAGGTAAGGGGGACCTCAAGCCATGCCCTGGCCTTCAGAGAGCAGGATCGATTTTAAGGGTTGCCAGCCTGGAGGTGCCTGGATCCTAGCATCAACTCACCCTTAATTTGAGCCAAGTCACGACACAAGCAAACGGGAATAAGGTAGTCATACATCCCAACAGGTGGCATGGCTGCAAAGTTATTACAGACAGAGGCTGATAGAAATGGAAAAACCCATGCTTTATCTTCTCATATACAGAGTGAAATCGCAAGGGCATCTTGCCCTTGCTGTGAAGTCACAGGACATTGGGGATTGTGAGCAGTGGCATCCCTCAGCCAGCAGCAGCAGAGAGCCAACTCTGGCACCTCTGGCCACCCAAGCACCATTTCAGCCATCTTCCCCACTGAGTGACTGCTTTCACTTCTCCAGAATCGCTCCCATCTTCTTGGCAGACTGGACATTCTCATCTTCTTGTCCCAGTGGTGTGTATTAGCACCTGCCCTAGTGCTTGAGTAAATCTGACACATTACTGGTCCATTAAAGAGTAAAATCCTCTCTCCTGCTCGGCACGGTAACGGACTGCCCGCAAGCCTTGCCATACACTGAATTAGAATAATTTAACCACGTAGGCTAGTGCTCGCATACCCTTCAGGTGGGTAAGGCAATCCCTTTGCAAGAGGCAGATCCAACACCGACTTTCGAGGAAAGCAATTATTCTTATAGCAACAGCTCCTCACCAGATCCTGTCCTTGCCATGGGCAAAGTAAAGAACAGCAATAGAGAGAGGGTCTCTTGGTTCTCTTTTACTGACATACTGCTCAGTCTTAGACATGGAGGCACACCTTTACACTGAGGCTCTGATCCCATGAGGATAGGGATGAAGCTAAGAACCAAAGTTCCTGTTGATCAAATCACTGGAGGAATATACGGAAGAGAAAGCAAGCTGCCTACCTGCCTTTCCTGGGACTTCTCAGGCTAGGAGAGGTCCAAGGTTTCTTCACAGATGAGGCTGCAGAAATTGAAGCAACCAAAGATAAAAAAATCACCTTCCATTCAGACAATATTTTACCAAAGGACTCTTCTCCTTGAAATCCAGTTCTCAATGATGCTCATAGATATACTTGCATTGTCAGCTCATCCTTCCCAGGGGACTGAGACAACCTTACTACCACTAGATAATGTAGTCTTCTATTAACCTGTTCAAACTGTGGCTGTTACACAGCATGGGGGGCACAGGTACAAACTGCAAATGCGAAGTCACTGGGAGTCTCACTGGGTGTCTCACAGAAAGTCCTGCGGGAAGACATCGCCTCACTGCGAAGGTCTGTCATTCAAACCACAGCAATTTATTTTTCATTACAGAAGAGGGAGTTGGTTGACGTGACATCATCACAACTCAACTTTCACCTCAAGACAGTCTTAGCATCCACCAGCATTTGTTCTCTAACCTTACACCACCCCTGCTCAGCAAACTGATGTGACAGTTTGCTTCCACTCTTAGAATGTCCAGGATCAAAAATATCATGGATATGCCTCTGAGATGTAAAAACGTTTCTCCTTGCCCTTGGAAATCCAAAGGTCATTGGTACATTTCCATGACACTTCTACAAGGGAAAAACATGTTTATCCAGAATCCTCAGGTGCTAGAAAGAGGGGTTTCCATCCTAGACCATCCCACTGTTGCCTCAGCCACCAAAAAGAGTCACTGTGGCCCTGCATATGACCAGCTTTCACCCCTGAGAGTGATTTATTTTCCCAAAGCCACTTGCTGGAAAATCAGAAATAGGAATTAGACATCCTGACTCTGAATCTTATGCTTCAATTATATGGCCATTGCTTCCCTCTTCTGCCTTTGACAGTTTTATATAGTCCTACTTGCAATGATATTCATGCTCTTCAGCACCTCTCTCCTCCAAATGAAATCAACAGAAGTCACTGCGAGTTTAAAAAATTAAGGAAACTATATTTTCAGTAACTAACAACTGTTCAGAAGGAGAAAAAAGCATTCCAGACATCTGTACCTCATCAGGTTTTTAGTAACTGCTGTTTTGGGGCTGCTTCTCTTCCCTTTGCCTTTTCTGCCATCAGAAAACAAACTCAGATATAACATTTTACTTGACATGTATCAAGATCTACCATTCTGTACCAACCTTGGGAAAATATGTAGGGGAAGTAAAATAGCTGTAGCAACAAGCTCTATGTATGTAGCAGCCAGTCCTATATTGCTGGATAAATATGAAAATCCCTGGGAGATGAGCAAATGCAGCAATGGCGGCTTATCTATATGGTATTTGATTAACAGAAAGGAACTAAATAAACTGTGATTTCTTTTTGACAATCTGTTCTATTTCTTCCTAGCACTGAAAAAAATAAAGAAAAAAGCCTGTTTTTAGATACAGCAAGTTCTTGTCAATGTCCCAGCTCTGCGCTCTGGGCAGCTGCCACTCAGCAACAGTTTGGGGAAGGAGAGTCAGCTGCTGAGAGGGCTGGCAGCCTGGATCCCTGCAGCACCCTCACAGCACCACCACCACCACATCAGGACCTCCCAAAGGCTTCAGAGGCAAGAGGCACAAGGCAAGAGCCAAGAAACTTAGAAATTAACGGCGAGATTTCTACTCATTTCAGACGAGTGTGTCATCCAGACACTTTTGCAGCAGACACTCACATTTCTTATTTCATCTATTTCAACAGCCAGTTAAACACATTTCAACTAATCCTCACCCCACCAGCACATCATGTTGTCCTGCCTGGCACCACAGGTGAACAGGGCAGAGTGATCCACCCTAGGGATGAGGAAGACTCTGCTGGCAGCCTGGGATGGAGGAACCCACACTGAAGTAGTACGCACATGTCTGCATGAGACAGGATCAGAAGTTCACAATAAAGATAACTCAGTTCTCCTTTGAAAAAAACATGAAGTGGAAAACACTCAAGTACATAGAATTTACACCTGCAAATTTTTTTGCTATAAGTCTGGTTCCAAGGTATGTATAATGACGTAAATTAGAAAAACTCTTATTAGGCTAAATAATCTCAAAAATTCCCGTTCATATTAAAAATACGTTTCTCTTATAAAACTGAAAAAGTCCTCTAGGATGCTAACTATTTTGTATTCATCTCAGTCATTATATTATTTGCATCCAATTGGAGATGGCAGAACTTCTCAGGGGGAAACTGACATGGGTATTTTAAGGGTTGTTTTTTTATTTCCTTTTTTTTTTTTAGCATTTTCTATGTGCAAAACCTAGAGGCTTGTTTTTCTCTTTTATCAGAGAGAAAAAAATGATCCTGATTCAAAGCAGCACTGAAATACCAGGCTCTGCCAGATGTTACATAAACGATGATGTAATGCTGAAGTATTTCATTACACATGCAGGTCTGTTCTTCAGCCCAGCAGTGATTTATTACATTTTGTCAATCCCATTTTATGTACCCACATCATTTTTACATCATTTTTCTTCATGACATTGTTACATTCTCACAGAAGCACATAGAGATAACATCATAACAGTGCAGCCAACGAAGTTAGCATTTTACAAATAACGTTACTAATAAATAAATATACCAGTGAGGGGAAAATGGTCTTTCTGAGAGAGTGAAAAGCAAATTTACCTTTGAATAATCTGATGGGGGGAAGAGGCCACAAGTCCAACAAGAAAATTGAGTTTGCATCCTCTTGGAGCAGCTTCTGCCTTCATGCAGAACAGTGAGGAAATGCTGTTCTTGTCTCTTTTTGGTTTAATCTCACATTCTCTTTGTTCTCTTAATGTGTTCTGTGTGTTGCTGGCTAGATCTTATGCACCAGCTGCTTGGTCAAACAGATGCATCAGCAAGTGAAAGAAGATCAACACATAAAATCTGTTTTGACCCCGAAATTATCAAGCCACTGGACATACCAGCTTTTTTTTTTTCTGATCATCCATCAAGGTTTATTAGAAAAAGCACACCCAGCAACATTGCTTCTTATCGGGAGAAAAAGAATTCCAGAAACTGTGAGTTCAAAAGATATAAAGGTCATGTCAAAATAACGTAGCAGGCTATTTAGAAGATGCATTCCTACAGCAATATTGTTAAAGAAAAAAATCCTTCTAACAAGCAGGTTGCCAAAAATCCCATTAGACAACTGAACGAGAGAAGTCCTCTTTTTAGCAGTCAGCCATTAACCTGCATCAAGCAAAATGTTGCAGTGAGAAGCCGCAGTCGAAAATAATTTAAAATTTTCTTCTTCCTAACAGCACAGGGTGAGATTTTGCATTTGCTGTGTCACTAGAAAACCAAAAAAACTCGATTTTTTTTTCTTGACATTTGAAATGGTATCTCTCCATTGGATATATAAAAGGCAAATCCCCAGTGTTTTCTAGGTGACTTCCTTCTGAGGGAAACTGAGGCTGCCATGTGCCAACAGGACCCATTCCACAGAGAAATCTGCTGCCTCCCTGGGGCTTGAGTGAGAGATATTACTAGAAGACTCCCTGAACTGAGTCAGCACGTTGATTATTATTCACTGTGTTTGCCCAGGTTGGCATTACTGACACTGAGGAGAGAAGTCCTAGGGCAATCAAAAAGGACTTCAGGGCACTGGGATGACCAGCTGTTAGGACAGGAGCATAGGTGTTGTTTTCCTCAATTCCTTCAGCAGCAGGGAAGAAAGCCAAAAGGAACAGCCACCTGATCAACATGTGGCTTAAAGACTGGTGCCACCAGTGGAATTCTGGCTTTTTTGCTCATGGGGTGTTTTATATAGCACCAGGCCTGGCGGAAAGAGATAGGGTTTGCCTGTCTAAAAGAGGGAAAAGGATTCTAGCCTGTTGGCACGGCTGATTGAGAAGGTTTTAAACCAGGTTTGAAGGTGGAATATGATAAAACCAGGCTTAGAAGAGATGAGCCTAGAGTGCGCATGCCAGCACTGGGGGTGAAATCAGTAGGCCAGCTGAAGGTCATCCCCACCGGTGCACACACTATGGGTAATGAAGTAACAAACAGGAGGGAGCCATCGGCAGCAGGAAAGCTGTGACACAGCCACCATCACCCAAACATGGTGGGATGACTCACATGACTGGAGTGCTGCAATCATCGTTATAATGGTTCTTCAGAAGGGACAGGTGGGGAAGCAGAGGCAGTGGAGGGGCTTTGTACATTAGGGAGCATTTCACCGCAGAGCCCAAGGACGGTGATGACAAGGTTGAGTGGCTATGGGTAAGAATCAGGAGGAAGGCTAACGAAGCAGATATACTGGTGGGAGTCTGTTGCAGACTACACAACCAGAATGAAGAGGCAGATGAACTATGCTATGAGTGGCTGACTGAGGTTTCACAAGGACTAGTCCTTGTTCTTGTGAGAGACTTCACCTTGCTGGATCTCTGCTGGAAACTCAACACAGCAGAAAGGGGGCAGTCTAGGAGATTCCTGGAGTGTGTAGAAGATGACTTCCTGACTTCATAAGTGAATCTATCAGGGGCAGTGCCCTAACAGACCTGCTGTTTGCAAACAAAGAGGGGCTGGTGGGAGATCATTTCAATGTGGATCATTGCAGTGATCATGAAATAACTGGGTTGAAGTAAGGAATGGGGTAACAAATCCTCTGCCTTGGACTTCGAACTATTCAAACACTGGCTCATAGAGCTCTCTGGAAAAGAGTCCTTAATAACAAACAGGTCCAGGAAGGCTGGACATATTTTCATGAGGAAATCTTAAAGGTGCAGGAGCAGGCCATCCCTATGTGCCAAAAGACAAGGTAGCTGGGAAGAAGAGTGGCCTAGCTGAACAGAGAGCTTTTGCATGAATTCAGGGAAATAAAGAGAACTTTTCACCTTTGGAACAAGGTGAAGTCAACTCCAGAAGAGTACTAGGATGTTGTTAGGTCACGTAGACAGAAATTTAGAAAGATGAAAGCTCAGCTAGAACTCAATCTGGTCACTGCTTTGAAACATAATGAAGTGTTTTTATAAATACTTCAAACAAAAGGATGTCCAAGGAAGATCTCCATCCTTCATTAGACATGGGGGGAACATCTTCCTCAAGGATGAGGAAAAGGCTGAGATACTGGACGCCTTCTTTGCCTCGATCTTTTACAGAAAGACTGGATATCCTCGGGGCAACCAGTCCTGTGAGCCGGTAGACAGGGACAGGGAGCAGAAAAGTCCACTTGAAATCCAGGAATAAGTAGTGACCTGCTGAGCTATTTAGACAGTCATAAGATTGTATGGCACCAGATGAGATTCATCTAAGGGTACTGAGAGAGATGGTGGAAGAGCTCACCAAGCTGTTCTCCATCATTTGTCATCAGTCCTGGCTAACTGGAGAGGTTCCAGATGATTGGAAGCTGGACAGTGTGATGTCCATCCACAAGAACGGCCAGAAGGAGGATCTGGGGAACTACAGCCTGTCAGCTTGACCTTGGTACTGGGGGAATTTATGGAATAAAGATCCTCTTGAGTGCGATCATACGGCACATGCAGGACAACCAAGGGATCAGGCCTAGCCAGCAGGGGTGAGTGAAAGGCAGGTCCTGCCTGACCAACCTGATCTCCATTTATGACCAGGCGACCTGCCTGGTGGATGAGGGAAAGGCCGTGGATATTGTCTACTTGGACTTTAGTAAAGCCTTTGATACTGTCTCCCATGGCACTTTCCTGGAAAAGCCGGCAGCTTTGGTGGATAAAGACTGCTTTTATCTTCTTATCAGAGTTTAAAAAAATAAGTTTGTTGTCCAACTCACTATGAGATTTAAACTGGGCAAATAGGAGTTTGATTTCAGATAAAAGAGATGTTACAAATAAGAATTTTATCTTGCATAGAGGCACGACAAAGTATGAGACAGAATCCTCCTTGATTACAATCTTCCATCATTTTGATTTTATAATTACTGAATGGAATCAATCAGCTTTCAATTGTTACCTTGGTGAAAGATTAAAACATCATTACTTGTGATACATATTTCACACTTTAGCAAATTTTAATAAACTGAATGCATGAGAAATGTTCATATTATCTTTCACGGTACTGGGATGCTAATGACATTTCTATTGATTTTAATCCACGTTTGTTGGTCAGATTCAGGCAAGGCATGGACTTCCACCATCAACACTAACAAATGAAGACTGCTGAGCACTGAAATGGCTAAAATAGAACCATTAATCAGAAACATCATAAAACAATTGGCAGTGTGCTAGAGAGGTCTTATCTTCCTAATGATCAACCTTTTCGGTCTATTGATCCGTTTGTAAGGGATACATGTTGGTGATCTCTTCAGGACAACGCTAAGGAGGAGATAAAGGAGAGCACTACAAAGTAGGCAACACAAGACAAGCAAGGGAAGCCATCTCAGACACAGCTGCCCATCATGAGAGCCTTTTTCACCACCGTGGTACTTTGGGAGGAAGACAGATGCCTTCTTGGGGATCTGGCCATTGCTTGCTGTGACAGAAATCTTTTCTTCCTGGTGCTCATCACCCAGGCCAGTCAAGACAAACCCTTGGACCCCTCATCAGTGTGCCTGCCAAACCACAGCTGGTGCTAGCACTAGCCTTCACAGCTGTGACGATCAATGACACAATACCATGCGTATGCCAGGTCTAGTTTATGCTGCTCCAACCTGGTCAACGCAGGGTAGCAAAGCCTCTTCCATGAATAAAGTGATGGGGAGCAGATTTGGGAGGTTTTTGTGGGTTCTGAATACAATAAATACAAATTGCAGGACATTCTGCTTTTCTTACCACAAATATTGTGAGTAAACCAAGACACCAAGTTATCCATTTAACCTAAATAATCCCACCTATTAAGACAAGCAGAGATACTTACTATTCAATATTCCTAAAAGTTTTGGAAATCTAGTGCAACTGGCATTTTTGCTGAATCATATTTTGTTGTTCGAACTTATATTGGTGCTTTCTCTTCTAAGCACAACCTAATAGCAAGATGATGTAATTAGATCTTGAATTACTCAGACTTCATTATTATTATCAATACGTTACAGAACAGTTACTAATATACTCTGAGATATTATAAATAATTAAAACTTAAATACATTTGTTGAATAAATATGGTACATTTTGAGACACTCTTCTTTTTCTTCTTTTATGGTCCAATACTGGGATGCTATTAGCTTACACACCTGCAAGCTTTTAAAATCAATTCACCTCTAAGCATTTGAGGAGTGCCATTAACAGCAACAGATGTAGACACAGCCTTAAAGCTAAGCACATGCAGAAGTGTTTGGAAGACCAAGATTTAATTTTGTTGCCTTCTACTGATCTTGAGTTCCCATGTCAGTTAGTGAAGGAAGCACATTTATCATTCTGTAGGACAACCCAATAACACTATTTATGGTTTTAATGCATGCACTCACAAATATGTGCAATTCAGTAATTTACAGTAGAATTTCATCAGCCACATAATGCATTAGCAAAACTGCAACTTATCTGAATTACCAGCTGATTTCTAGAATTACCACCAGAAAACTTAACTGTCCCTCTCCCTCTTTATCACCAAACATCATGGGTGGGTAGGAGTACTGTATGTCATGGTTTTAATGTGTATAATGCAAACCACCATGCTTATTAGCACGCTTGCTCTACCAGTGCTGTGTTCTTTTTTTCAGAAGTATGGATGTGGTGTTGTATCCCTATACTATTATTTGAGACTCAGCTTTACCAGGCATAGAGAATGCATAACCACTGTGGTAATCGTTAGAAACCACGCTCATCCTGTTACACAGTGCCTGCACACACGTAGCTGTTTAACAGTCCCTTCCCTAAAACTTGCTAACTTGTTTGTAATGCATCACCCCATATCAGATAAAGTGGTTTATACGTATCATTCACTGCACATCATTTAACTCCGTAAAGAAAGTGAGATAAAGGTACTTAGAAAGCGAAATTGATTACAGTCTTCCACTATTTTGATTTTCTTGTGTTTCTTGGTATATTCCCACTGGAAAAAAAGGACAAATTCTCCGCATTCTCTCTGTTGTAGAGATCATTGGTTACCCAGTGAATCTGGCTCCTCCAAAAATTGTGCTGTGAACACAGGAAAGCCAGGGTTTGAAGCCCACTTCTACACTGTACAATACTGAATAAAATCCAGAGATTTCAGGAAGACTGGATGAGACTTCTTTGAAGCTGGGCACGGATGACTAGGTATTTATGGAATAAGTACTGGAAATGCAAGAAAGAGCTGCACAAAGCTGCACTGGCTGAGAGTTTAACTTTCAATTGTTTTAAAAATGCATCAGGAGTGAGTGCATGTCACTGAGTCATTTTACAGGCTTGGGCACCACATTTCGGGACTGTTGAAGTTTTCCTTGTACTTTATGCCCCTTCCATCAGGCAGAACCGCTGTGCTAACTAAAACATTTTCATAAGCAGCAGACACATTGCAAAAGCCCATTGCAAAAGCCCATTACAAAAGCCTATTTTAAGATCTAAAAGATATTAAGATCTAACTCTGTTAAAGGTAAAATACAAATACATATACCAGCAGATTTGAACTGAGCTTGAGAGGCCTGATGAAGGGAATCTCTGAAGCCATCAGTGCTTTGGACCAGCAACACCAAAAACCAGTGGACTATAAACCATATTTTAGGATCATAGAATCATAGAATATCCTGACTAGGAAGGGACCCGCAAAGGTCTTCAAATCCAGGCCCTGCCCAGGACACCTCCAAGAATCAAACCACACTCCTGACAGTGTTTTCCAAATGCTTCCTGAACTCTGGCAGGCCTCATGTCATGACCACTTCCCTGGGAAGTCTGTTCCAGTGTCCAACCACTTTCTGGACAAAAAATCATTTCCTAAAATATCGAAGCCAAACCTATCCTGACACAGCTTCATGCCATTTCCTCAGGTCCTATCTCCGACAATAAAACATAATTCCTTAGCTCCCTGCACTTCTTCAGAATGAGAGATATGATAATGTTCAAATGCTTTTGCAGAAGTACACACTACGTTAGGGATTTTGTGTTTCTTCATGCTTAAAAATCAGAGTTCCAAGAAATACCATGTGTGCTCTTGCTTCAGTTCAAGGCTGCAGGCAAAATCTCCTAAACAACTTGCTCACGTCTGTAAAACCAAGACATTCCAGTCTTTGAATTTCCTTGCAGTGAGTGAGCAGCCAGCAAAACATCCCTTGATATCAGCCCACAGGACTTCACATGCTCACTAGGAAAGCTTGGTACCAGGAAAACAAAACTACACTAACTCATAAGGAAATCAGCAGCAATTTTCTTCTGATTATATTGTCTCAGGAAAAATCAGGCACTGTTCTTCACATCCAAAGACATAAAAAGAGACACTTTTATCATGTTGATGATTTCTTGATTAATGGCTTCCAAACAGCTGAGGTCATTTCGTGCATATCCAACATGACTGATGCAACCCACTGTGGTAATAATCTCAAATCAGAGACATCAAAAATGAGCCTCAAGGACAGAATTCTTCCTTTCCTATTCCCACATAATGGCCATTTATACAGCTACAATAAGCCTCAAAGTGCACCTCAGAACACCAAATTTAAACACAGGAGGCTGACTTGCAAAGTGAAATGAATGTAGAAGATTTTACTCACTATATGTTTCAGCTTAAGAGGCCTCTTATGGTATCACTGTTAAAAGAAAAAATCAATAAAATTATGGCAGTGACACAAAACCAATAAAGTAGATAAATTTGGAATCGAGGAATCACTTTTACACTGCATCACTCTCTAAGAGAACAAAATCTGTTGCTAAACTAAAGCCCCATTAAGATGTCATGTACTCTTCTGTTTTTCTTTCCATGGTCACTGTTTAACAGGGTTTCTCCTTTCTAATCAGTTCCCATTTAATATCTTGCTCATACCATGTGAAGTATTGGCTTTAGAGCCTCCATTCACTTCAGGAGGACCAGGACCTCACACTAGGATTTTATCCTAGTGCCTTGGCATACCCCTGCAGGGTCTGTGGCTTGGCATAACCCTGGAGGGGCCCTACACCTGTGCCCACTACCTGCCCTTACCAACCCTCTCTCCACCAGATATCTCCACAGTTTCATCATCAGCAAGAAATTCCTACCTCATACTGAACACGTGTACATACATATATGTGTATGGGTATGGAACAGACACATATACGTACATATCCACGTACGTATATCTATGATTCCAAGGAGGGAAAGATGAAGTGTATACAGCTAAACTAAAGATTTCAAACATGTGTAGCTCCCACTGCCCTATCAGCTCACACGGTTATCCTGCCCAGAAATCTAGCCGCAGAGCCCAGGTTATACTGGAGCATCAGTACACTGGAGAGGTGTCATCTCCTGGTCCCCAACTTTTCTCTTCCCTCTGCTCTAAATTAGGTAGGACTTGGACTGCAGAACCTGCAGGTCTGATATGTGGTCAGGATCGTGGGTATGATCCTGTCCTCCCTTCACCGAGGGCCATGGCTCAGGTGGGGCTCTCATTTTGAGTAGTCCTCTACTTGTCTGGTTGTGGACTGACACAGGTGAATCACTACCACAGGGAAGAGAGACACATGGGTTTCAAGGCTGGGGAGTGGCTGCAGGTGATTGGGATTCTCTCTTGTAACCTGTTGATTTTGCCGTTCTTTGTAATAACAAAATACGCTTTTAACATCTTCACAGATGGATGCAGAAATGTGAATTCTCTTGTTGTTTTGTACTGTTAAAGAAACTATAAATGCCTTATGACTCAAGAATCTCCAGCCAGAAGAGAAGAGCTTAAAAATGGAACAAAATTGCTATCTATAATTTAAATCGGCAGCTCTCCCACTAAAAAATGCTTTGCAATTTAAACTCTATTAATAGGAAATTAGGAGATCACCCATCAGAGTATTTTTGTTTATTTTAAAATGAAAACTAAGAACATCAAATTGCTATCAGCACAAATGTTTGAGGGACCCAGAAATAAATTAAACCATTTTATTACTTTTTTTTACCTCCCATGTTTATGTTATAGTCTCCAGCAATTTAAATTTAATGGACAAAACCATTAAGAAGGCGGTGTAAATTGAGATTTTGGGCCAACTCCTCATTGCTCTAGAATCAGTGACAGAACTGGCACTAATTTCCATATGATCAGCATTTAGAGTAGGATGTTTCTATTAACAGTACATATACCACAAAAAGGGACTGACCCTTGATTCTTCACTTTACCATTCTCTCACTGGTGTCAAGAGGAGAACACCACAATGACCCTGGGTAAAAAAAACTCTGATACTTCCTGTCTGAATTCCTTCGTAAAATACATATCTAGATACAGATGTATCGCGTACACATTTTAGGGATAATTGCACGCATTTTTGTGTAGCTGTGGGTGCAGCTGTGTGTCCATACATACGTCAGCGTTAAGCCTTGCACTGCACTGTCAAGGTGGCAAAGAGTCTGTCATGTAAACAGGTATTTAGTTATATATTTGCATGTGCAATGTATGGTTCAGCAAAGCAGGTAGTACAATATTCCAGCATACAGAGTCCTGCGATTTTATTTGCAGAGCATCCAGTACCTGAGGCATAGTTTTCAAGTGTCCAAAACTACCTGATTTAGAAAAATGGCATCACTCCATGACTTTTCTTCCAGGAAACACTCTGAAAATGCCTCATTTCAGCCTGGCCAGAAATATAGTAACACCAACCTTTCTCATAATACATAAGGCTTCTTCTGTGGTAATGTCTAAAACCAAGAAGCATAAGGAGATGCAAAAAAGGAAAGAGAAAGACTAGCTAGAATTTTGCAAACCTCAGGAAAAACAGAAACTGTAATTGTATTCACAATTAAAATGTTTCAAATCACTGCAGGACAACAAAGAAAGCTCCTATCTTTCTTTGGCTGAATATTTTTCATTTTCATATGAACTGTATTGGCTCATTCATTCCTTGATCTAGTTTCCATCAAAGTTTGTTTTTCCATACTGTGTTTTTAGCAAAGATTTTCCACATGTTTACAGTAAAGAAACGTGACTCCTTGCAGTACTAGGCTGCTTGTCTTTCTAGTTCATATCCCTTGTCATATGTCCTGAGGGCTTGGTCTCTGAACCAATGAAGCCCCAAAGGGCACCAATAAAACCTGATAACAACTAACATTGTCAAAACATGCAGGCAAATGGAACAATGCCCTTCAGTGAGCTACACTTTATAGGTGCACCCCTAAAGAATGTAGGATGGGGTTGGCTCTTCCATGCCTTCAGAAACAAAATCTGCTCCATCCCTCAGGTTCACTCCTAGTCCTTCTCTCCCTTCTGGCCAGTGCCTACAAGTCCTGCTCACAACACGTCTCTGGCGTGGCAGCACTGCAGATGAGGTGACCTTCTCTGGTTAGTTCAGCTCCTTGAATGTCAGGATGCCCATGAACTGCACCAAACTAGCCCTCAGGTCCACACATCCACTAAAGAGAGCAAGGGAGGGAAGGAGAAGTAGCACTGGAAGTCACTGAGCTAGAGAAGTCTGATTTCCTGACATTTTGCCTCTCAGGTTGGGATTTTCCAATCGAGCACAAGCTCCAGGTAAAGATTTCTTTTATAAGAAATATCAAAAATATACCTTTCATGTGTAGGTTTTCTATGAAGTTCAATAAAAGGTGAACGCAGAGAGGCACAGGCCCTCAAAGGGGCCCTCCATGGCATCTCTTCTCTCTATGCTGGCTGTCATCTCCAATAAAATTATTTTAAATAAGTGCTTCTACATCTTCAGCTGAAATTAGTCCATAGATACAGATGAGAGGTGCAAGCATACAGACACTGATGCACTCTGAAAGGCTGTAACAGGCCAGTTTTTGTGGGGAAGAGGGGCAAAAAGGATTGGTCTTGGCTATTATTAGTAACGCTGCCGAAGTTCCTGACAGGAACACATACAGGGGCAGGAATTTTGTGCTCTTGGTGGTGCAGAGGATATGAAGACACAACATATAGATATTGCCTCAGTTACATTCCCAGGCTTTTCCTCAGATCCTCTTGTGCAATATGGCTGCCATCAGAGCTGAAATCTCTCTCTCCCAGCAGCTCAGATACTTGTGGTGCTCTGTCACCCTTGTCACTCAATCCCTTCTGCAGCTTTAGGTTTCTCCAGCAGGTGCATCTCCAGAGCCTACAGCGCCAACATATCTCACTGGTGAGATTCCATCACTCCTGTGATGTCCCCACCTTCACAGAGGGAATCTGCAGCAGCTGGCCAGGCTGGAGGCACTGTCCCAGCACTGTCCCAGCACTGGCCCAGATATGTGTACAGGGTAGATCAAAGGGAGGAACAGGCCTGCTTTACCTTCCTTGGCCATGCCACCTTGGGAGGGGTGTGGTCTCAGTAGCCTGATGCTGAGCTGAGCAAAGATCCTTCTATATCTATGCAGCATTCACTTGCTCTGGCTGAGCCTCTGACCACAGCATGCTCAGGCTGAGCTGCTGGCTGCCCAACCAGCTCTGAGCCCAGGCAGAACTAGCACCATGCCTCCAGCCTGCCTATGGCTGTGTCTTTGATAGCTTGATACTCAAGTTCTCCACGCTGTGGCACATTTTAAGTGCTACCAGCTGATTCAGCCATAACAAAATGAGCCTTCTTAATATGCTGCTCTAGAAGGACTGAGACATGTCATCTCCTTTAGCTCATAACCCCAGTTAATGTTAATCACGAGGCAGAGAGCAGCTTGATCGTCTCCACTATGGACTAACTACTCAGCGCAGTGCTTTTTCCTGAATTCTGGTAATCTCCTTCTTCCACATCCCTTATGTCTTTGTGCTCACTACCAAATCCAGATTTGACACAACAGGCCACTCTGCTGGTTTCAGAGGACCCACACTTGCAGATGCCAGTGTCAGATCCTGCTCTTCATTATCCATGATCCTACAGGGCCACCCGTCATCTGCTGCTCTCTGAGTGCACACAAAGCAACTTTTCAAGGAGGAGCATCCACTCCGAATGAGCTTACTGATTGCAGGTTGTTTACTGTTGTGGTGCATTACGGCCAGTTCCATGGCCAGCAATATCATATCGGCCACTGCCATCTTCCCCCTTTCCCCCCTGTGTTTGGTTCTTCCCACAGAAGGCTCTGGGTTCCCTGATCCCCCATTGGCCCACAGTATTTCTCCCCTCCCACGCTATCCTCCATTGGTCTGTACCCTTTGCCCGCCAAGATTCAAACCCATGTCTCTGTCTTATTGGTTATTCCATGTTTTCCCCGCCCTTTGGTAAGGGTATAACAAGCCCTGGTAACGGCTTTTGGGCACCACTTCTTCTTGTGACCTCCAAGTTGAATAAATCTTCTCCTGCTTTTCCACGAAGAAGTCTGCCTTGTTCTTACCTCCTCAGCATGCTTGGACCATCGGTGGGTTAGGCGAGTCCAGCCTGGAACCTCGCCAACCCTCCCGCACGCCCGCGAGCAGCCTCCACCACCCTCTCTCGCGTGGGTGGGTGCCCGGCACTCATGGTCACTGAGCTAGCCGAACTATATAGTGCCGTGGCACTTTACTAAAATCCTTTCTCCTTTTCTCTGCTAAATCCACCTACTGAAAGAAAGGTCACTTCAAAGGGAGAATCTCGCTCTGCCTGACATCATGGCATGCTGAGATAATTCAGAGCAGTTATGATAAATGTTCTGACTACTGGCATCAAGAAACAGACAATGGGCTCACAGCAACATAAGATTAAACGTGTTTCCACAATTATCTGAGGAACTGTCTTGCTGACCATACCCTTTTCTTGATAGTTTTTACTGCCTGAAACAAAGAGCCTACCACAGAGGGTTGTGTGAAATATAGCTGCAGCATTTTAGACTCACCCAAAAGGCAAGGAAGCTCTGTTAGAGAAGGATTGTCACTTGTCAGGTAAGAAAGGATGTGTTTATAACCTCTGCCCCACAGAGGTCTATTTGGGAGAGAAGCAGTGCTGAGTAGTGCTTCTTGCAAGGGCTTTTTGCTGATGGAAGGGTAATGCTGCACCATAAGCTGGGTGGAGGGAGGTACACTCAGCCAGGTAAAAACAAGCCTGGGTGGCAAAAGCCAAAAAGATTTGCAGTGAGAGGAAGCATGGCTTGCCAAGCCAGAATGCAAAGCAGTTTTTGATCCCAGACACCAACTATGCCAAAGAGCCTAGAGTACTCTGTAGCCCAGTCATGAAAACACTCAGCCTTGCCAAACAGCAAGTGGGAGCAGACGAAGCAAGCTGAGGAGTACAAAAACAGGAGTGCAGAGCTGTAGGCAGGATCGGATTACAAAAGAAAAAGAAGCAAGAAGTAGTTTATCAGAGCACCTCCATTTCAATTCAACTGCTGATTTACTCAAGATCCCCCCTGCAGCAATTCTTCGGTTCATTTCCATTTCCATGGTTTCTCCAACGAGAACTTACCCCTCAGGCTCCCTTCCTTCCTCAACACTGTGAGAAGATACCTCATTTGGTCCCCAGAAACTCCACACACCTCCCTTCCTTAAGCCAGCCAGCCACCGTCCATCATACTATCCCATGAGATCTCACAGAGTGAAAGCTGTGAGCAGGCATATTGATGAGTTCCCTTGGGGCTAGAGCCAAACCCATACCTCAAGACAGCCTGGCCGCATGTGCCACAAGCCAGCCATACCATTTCACAGCTTAATTTCCTAGCTAGGTTCACTGTTGCTGGATCCCTGAAAGTGTTCATAGCCAGACTGGATGGGGCAACCTGGTCTAGTGGAAGGTTTTCCAGCCCATGGGTTGGAACTAGATGACCTTTAAGGTCCTTTCCAATCCAAACTAATCTATGATTCTGCGTGTGCTTTCCTACCAGACTGCTCTCCCAAGTATTGTCTACAGGTAATTTCATTGCCTTTGCTTTCATCTCCTCCTAAGATATTCTGACTTGTTGGCCAGCCTTTGCTCCTGATGGAGCAAGATGTCCTAGAGACATTCAGTTCCCCGAGTTTTGTGAAAATATGCACCCAGGCAGAGGAGAGAGATCTAGACTGGCATCTCACTGGGGAAAGTCTTCACTATGAGTTTGACCCAACTACCAGAGAAAAGAGAACCCGCACATAGTAAGACCATCCTAAATGGCTCAATAATAGGTAAGGTTTCATTCAGGGTTAATTGATGATTAAGTGATTAGAACGTCATTCCAGATAACCTACTTATCATTACTAGCTATGGTTTCGGCAATAAAAATGTTTCTTTGTTTACAGTGCCTTTTTTAATTTCTCCTCCCTCCTCTCCTCCAATATTACTTGCTGTCATAATGAGGTTTTCAATTTAAAATAAAATAAAAAACCCTATGTTCCAATATGGGCAAAAATGCACCCTCATCGTAAGTCCTGGTTCTCCAGGGAGGAGATCCTATTACATAGCTTGTCAAAATAAGACCTGAGGAATACCAGTATGGATGTTAACTATTAACAGTATGGGGAAAAAGCATGATATATCCCAGGACAACATAAAAGAAAACACCTGCCTGTTCAAGCAGTACACATACTGTCTTAGATTGCAATGTAAGATGTAACCTAAGGTATGTATTCTATCATCATCTGTTAAAACCAGATGGGGCAATGTTCTTTGTCTCTTCCATGACACATCCCTGATAACTCCCTCCGGAGCGATATCTTCTATTAATGGGCCATCCAGCCTCACTGCCTGACTCATAAAATTACATCATCCCATTGTGAGATGCTCCGCCCAGGGGGAGGAACCAAGCATTCCTACCTGGATATAATCTGAGGTTTGGAAGACCACACTCAGCCCTTACCTACTGGATTTCCAGAGGACAAGAGCTACATAACCACCACTGGACCTTCAGAGGAAGACCAGACGCTTCTACAGAATCACTGCTTCAACAGAACCACATCTATCACTTCAGGAGGACTGCTACCACCACTCTGCCCAACAGGGTATCAGGTCGTATTCTGACTCTGTCAGTGTTTCTGTACTACTGCATTTATTTTTAACTTTCTTATTAAATTGTAGGTCTGATTTCGAGTCTCTCACTGGTTTGCTTTCAAACTAGTACACATACATACATACAAGAGCTCAACAATGGTCAGAAACTTTCCACTCTCTATCCTGATAAAGTAGTCCAGCTGTCCCCCTGGGATCTGCAGAAGAGGAGATGAATGTGAAATGTGAATTCTGCCTTTGATTTATGGCTTAATTTTAAAATAACTGGAAATAAAACATGAAGAGGAATATCACCCACAGAGAATAGTCTGAACTCTGCTTTCTATCACTTTTCTACAGCTTCCATTTATGTCTGTCAGCATGGATAGCTTTCTGAATATTCCTGTACTGTGAGCTATACATTGGACCAGGTTTGTTCCCAAGGCAGGTCTTGCTCACCATCCACATCACGTACAGCCCATACATCTATAGTACTCCACAGCCAGGAATTGGAGGTCCAAGCAGATACTTGTGAGTCATACATGGCTGACACCAGAACAAAGATACAGTGAGACACAGTCCTCACTGTCTTTTTAGTACAAAGACCAAATATAGGGGCTTTAAAGCTTCTTTTTTTTTTTTTTTTTTTTTAATACATGCCCAAGAGCTTCCTTTTTAAGCCCCTGGTAGTTTCTGGGGGAAGGCAAGAGGGTGGTGAAGCAAGTCACAGGGTTTGGATTATCTATGTTATATCTATGAAGTTATCATGTCTCCATCATCTCCCCTGCCTGCATTGCCAGCTCTCTTCAATTTTCTACTATTATTAGAAAACATAGGTGAGCTGGCATAAAATAACCATTAATATCTTTGTATCACCCTGGAGGTTCAAGAAAACAATGCTTATTGCTAATGTTCACATGATTGTGAACCCATAATTGATGCCTTCAGTCATGCTGGGGAAAGGAGACATTTGAGGCAAAATGCCATTAAAGGATGTTTATGTAGCTCACCTTTCCAGCAACACAAGTTTCTTATCACTCACATCTGGCACTGGGAAGACAATATAAAATAAGAGCTAACTGAAGCTGCTGAGTTTAGACAGAAAGTTAGCATCATGTATTTGTCTGTACTCACACTAGCCATACTCCATGAGTTTCCTAAAGCAGAATGCACTCCATCAGCAAAGCAGAACATGTGCTAATGCACATCCTTAGGAAGGAAAGCAGTGAATCATTTCTAATGATTCAGTTGCTCAACTCATAGCACCTAATCAATTCTGACTGGAAAGCTGCAAAAAATTATCTAAGACAATTTCAAGTATTTATTTCAGATTTATTATTAAATAAGTTTAAATGAATGAGGAATTGACTTTGTTGTTAAATCACTGGCCTATGACTGAGGTCCAGCCATCAACTGAGCTCCTTATGAAACCACATAAATTTGCTGGCCTTTGCTGTATGGGTTCCTTTCACTAAACATTTATCAAACCACACACATTACCTTGTTGGATGCTCAGCTCTCTGCATGCATCACCACTATCAAAGGGACAAACACTGATGGGAGGAACATAGAAGGCAGGACTGATCTCTGCGGGCTCTTGCTTTCCACGGGGAAAATCCAGGTCAGACTGCAGAGTAGCTCTCAGCAGGGCTACACACCTGAGCATGGAGCTAGAAGGAGGAGGCTGACTGCCCTCTAACACAGCAGTGCTGGAAGCAGCAAGATCCCCACCAGTGGCTCCATCTGTGCCGAGCATGTCAGAGCCTGAACCACACCAGGAAGACAGTGTCAGGCTGCAGCAAGTGCAGGCAGAGGAGGGAAAACTACTACTAGAGACCTGTGTTAATGAGTCCAAGTAAAAAAAGCTGCTTGTATCTAAATACAAGCATTTTGATGATGCAAATTTAAACATTTTGCTTCTTCCTGCTGACAGGAAGCACCAAACATGATAGAATACAGCCTAACATACATTTTAGTATGCTTTATGTAAATTTGAACAGGCACCATCCTCTGTGAATGGTTTGATAAGGAACATAACTCTCATTCTAGCACAGAAACCCTGTGTCTGTTTACTCAAGTTTTATTTTCTGCTATATTGATCTCAGCTACAAATTTCCCAGCAAAAATACAAGTGGTGGTTTATATCACATTACAGGAAATCACAAAAGCCTCTAAAGTGACCCTGATTTTCAGGCACTTCTGATTTTCTATCAGCCCTTTTTTCTCTTTTCATGGCTGCTACATAGTTAATACTGGAGCTTTATAACAGAAAAAATGTCACCTTTAAGTCACAATGAGGCTTTCTTGCTACGTCATTTTCTCTGAATTGCTACATCAGAGGATTTTTTTTACTTTCTCCTCTATCACTGTAATTTCACTAGTTTGCATAGTGATATGTGTATGAAACAGCAGCAGCACAAAAAGAGATGGAGATTCACAGCAATCCAATGTTACAATCCAAAGTCACAACGTTATTTCAGAGACAGTTGCCCTCCTTTCCTTGCTTCCTCAGACATCGGTTTTCTGAAATTTTCTGCAAATCGATGTGTGTCAGTTTAGTACTATTACGGGAACCACGGATATCTGCATACTTCACAGTAAAGCTGCTCTCTATTTAGTTGTTCTCTGCTAGCTGTAAAATGAAAGACCACATCTTGCATTAGAATCAAAAGGAAGAAGTGCAGAAGCCAAGTCTTAGCAAAGTCACTGTCCTCCCAATGCTGAGTCAAAGAGAAAAGACATTTCTGCCATTCCAATTACTTAGTTAATCCCAATGAGCTTTTCCTGGAACAGATATCTGTGTCACCATTACTCAATAAACACAAAGCTATCAAGATATTTTCCAAACAAAACTCTTCATAAAAGCACAACTTGAAAAAAATGCCCATTGGCAGCACAGCTCTACCAGAGCTCCCTCACCAGGACATTAGCCACTAGTGTGCCTCCCCATACACTTAAGCCCAGACCCAGCTCCAGATAATTGCTCCTGCATTTGGTGGCAAACGAAGACATCGTTTCTTTCAATGTGGAGGGAAAATGATTGATGTTTCTCGACAGACCGAAAGCCCAAACTTGAAATGACTGCAGCTCTTCATTGAGCACAGGTTTGAGTACTTTTGCTTTCACAGGAAGGGGAATCTTTTTTTTTCCCCTTAGTCTACCATAGTTAACTGTAATCCTGAAATAACAAAAATAAGTACATCACTTAGAAAGTGGTCCTTTTTCTGCTTCAACGGCCCCAAGTTCTCTTTTAGTGGAGAAAATGCAGAAATTTATCCTTCCAAATTTCTCTGAGCTTCTTCTTTCCAAGTTTCCCCTGGTCTCGCTAGGTTGCAGTAACAATCAGCTTTATCATTTCACAGGGACATTTGGTAGGCCTGTGTTGCCCCTCTCATCACATCACATTTTCATTGAGGAGTAACACAGACACCCTAGGACCATGGCGAACACTTCAACTACCCTTTCCCCCAGATTTCTAACCTTTTAGATACTCTGATTTCACAATTTAAGTCTTCAGGAGCATTCAACATTCAAGCGAACAGAAACCACAGCTTAATACATAGAATTAAAAGAAACAATAGATCTTTATACATTATTTTATGTCTTGATTTTCCATCTTTCCTGCACGTTTTGCAGGGTTTAAATAAGAATCCTTTAAAATCCTATCCAAGAACCCCATACCCTGCATATGGCTTCTTTTTCAATCATGAAGTCTCTGGGTTTAGGTCTATTCGTTCTGGAACTTTAACTTCTGTCTCCTTCAGCTATTCCTGCAGACACCAACTTTGCTCTCATTAGTAGTCATTTATTTTCACCGTTCCCTTGAACAACCCTAACCAGTCTCACCATGTGGTTTTTGATTCTATAGTTTTGGGTTTTAGGTACCTGCCCCCCATCTTTGCAGCAGGATGGTAGCCATCTGTGTGTGCAGTGGTCCTGCACCGGAACATATGAACATGCACATTTGATAGACCCTGGCAGGGCCCAGTAATGTGTATTTTCAAAACTTGCGGAGTTATTATATGCTTTCACACATAATAGAGTTTACATGCTGACAACAAGACACCTCTTGGCCAAACCAAATACAACTGCTCCATGCTGACAAGCCAGGAGTGGATTTCCAGTATGTCAAGATTAAACACAGGTCCAAGTTCATGTCCTAGATGTATTTATGTATGTACAGGTGAGACAGGACTGCTGATGTGGCAGGACACATGTTCTCCCAGGAGGTTCCTTTGAGCCAGGGGTCGTGGTGGGGTGCAGAGCCTAGGCAGGGTCCTAGGAGCCTAGGCTACCACTCCAGCCTGGGACACCCAGCAGCCAAGAGGATGCCACCTGGCACAGGCGCTTGAGACGTGTTGGGGAGGCACTCAGTGGGGAGCAGCTAAGTGAACTGGCAGGCCAGCAACTATAACACCACAGGGCTTGCGTGAGCAGTCACCACACAAGTCGCAAGAAAGCCACTGATGGGCAGCAGCCTGCCCCACTATGCCACATATATCCACCCTCAAAAAGCGTTGAGGATGCATGTCTGCATCCCCTGGTCTTTGCAACACTGTCATTTAACTAACACATTTGCTTTTTGTGTTTCCCCCTGTTTTGGTCCCAGAAAGTTCTCCCCTGTGCGTACTAGCCTTTTTCTCTTCTCTTCTCCACATGTTTCTAATCCAGTGCACTGATTCTCACCCTCTGCCTTCTTCCACATCACTTGGTCTCCCTACGCGGCTCCCGGGCCATCCACCCACCCCTGCCTCTCGTTTGCGGTCCTCTCCCTTGTGCTGTTTGCCAATACCTCCATCTCCCGGACACAGCGCACACGGCACGTAACTAAACTGTTTTTCACCCCTCTCCTGCCTTCAAACATTACCGACATCTTGTGGTTGATCCATGGGCTTCAGGGACTCCAGGTTCTTAACTAAGAGTTTTTTTGACAGGAGACAAGACCTGTGGATTAAACTTTGAATGGGTCTTCACAAGGCAGAGAAGGCAATTCACGTAATATGCTTACGCTTGCCATGCTGAGGTCTTCACTTGCACTAGGAATAATTTGAAAATCTCTAAATAAATTTCAAAAATCTTTTATTTTTGACCAGTGAAATTCTGAAAATTTCATTTGCCAGCAGTCATACCCCTCTGTACTCCTATTTCTCCATCTCTTCCTAGTTAAAGTCTACCCAAGTCTGTTTCAAAGAAATCCAATATGCAGCTGACCACTGGTGAGCTAATTCAATACATCAATACATTCTCGATTTTTTTCCTGCCTCAGTGCTGAACTATGGACCAAAATCACGTGTTGGGAACCAAAACCAGGGAGCTTGATACATGGCTGGAAGAAAGCAGCTAGCTCACAATATGGACATTTCTAATCTTCTGCCTCAATTTTCCCATCAGTTTGAACTGGATATTTGAAGCCGTCGGCAGGGAAAGTCTCCTGATGCTTGACACTGGCGCAGGGCTTTGTGCCATAATAAGATATAATGAACTGATTTGCATTTTAAAAAATTTAAAATTTAAAAATTAAAAAACAAAACAACCATAAAAACCCCCAACCCTAAAATAAATCCGCTATCACCGCCCCGCGCCCCGCCCCGAGGGGAGGGAGTCGCGCCCCTCACAGTCCCGGCCCTGCCCCCCGCCGCGGCGCCTGCGCACTGCTCCCGCGTACGGGGCGGGCGGGGCTCCGTCCCACGTACTTCCCGTTCTCGGTTGCCGTGCCGCTGCTCCTGTTCCCGTCCTTCTCCACCTGTTTCCGTCCCACTCTCCCTGCCCGCGGACGATGCGGTGCTGCCGGCGCACGGCAGGCGGGCCGCGCCCGAGCGCCTGAGAGCTCGCAGCTGTTCCCTGCAGGAGCTCCCTTCCTCCGTCCCGCCATGGAGCAGCCGTACGGCGGGCAGGCCCTGGCCGGCGGCGGCGCGCTGGGGCCTGTGGATGTGCCCAGCGCCCGGTAACGGCGGCGGGGGGGAGCGGCCGCCCTTCTGGCTCCGGCGGGCTGCGCGTCGCCGTCCCCTCTTCAGGGGGGCAGTGGGCATCGCCCCGCGGCCTCCCGGGGGCGGGGGGACCGGCGGCCTCCGCTGAGGCATCGGGGCTGGGGCCGGGCCCGGGCGGCGGCGTGGCAGGTGCGAACCGGCCTCTCTCCTTCTGCAGGCTGACTCGGTACATCGTGCTGCTGTGCTTCGCCAAGGTTTTGAAAGCCGTGGGGCTGTTTGAATCCTATGATCTTCTGAAAGTGGTCCACCTCGTGCAGTTTATCTTCGTAGTGCAGCTGGGGTGAGTGTGCAGGGGGTCGAGCCTTGTCCCCCACCCGTACAACTGCTTCGGTTCTTTAACAGCATCAAGCTTGTAACCCTGCGTTATGTTGTTATAGTTTACTCGAAGAGGAGAAGGCATAATAGTGAATCCAGGAAGTACTCTGTTCATAACAGTGTTTTTGTTTCACGTTTCTGTTCACTGTAATTTCATTATCTCGGAATGTCTCAAATTGGAAGTGACCCATAGAGTCCATTTAGTCCAACTCTCTACTCCTTACACAACTACCTGAAACTTAAACGTATGGTCGAGAGTGTTGTCCAGATACTCCTTGAGCTCTAACAGGCTTTGAGCTGTGACACTCCTGGGGAGCCAGTTACCACCTAGGGGCCGGCCACCCTTTTAGTGAAGAACCTTTCCATAATGCACAGTGTGAATTCACCCTGATGTAGTGTCATTCCATCTCATGCCCTGTCACTTGTCACCAAAGATCAGCACCTGCCCCTCCACTGAGGAAGCTGCCACAAGGTCACCCCTCAGCCTTCTCTAAGCTGAGCAAACCAAGCAACCTCAGATGCTGCTCTTGCCCTTGAGACCTTACACCATCCTGGCTGCCTGCCCCAGACACAGTCTAACAGTTTGACGTCCTTTTGATACGGAGGCACCCAAAACTGCGTACAAGACCTGAGCTGAGGCCGGATCAGTGCATTGCGGAGTGGGACAATCACCTCCCTCGAGCAGCTGGTGATGCCGTGCTTGAATGCAAATGCACCCTAGGACACAGCAGACCCTTTTTGTTGACCCATATTCAACTTGCCATCAACCCAGACCTCCGGATCTCTTTCTGTGGGGGGCCCTCCAGCCTTTTGTCTCCTGCTTTGTGCATACAAGCAGGGTTACCCCACCACAGGTGGAGAATCCAGCACTTGTTCTTTTTAGATTTCGTATCGTTGAGAGTTGTCCGGCTCTCTAGTCTTTCCACATAGCTCTGTAAGGCCTCTCTACCCTCGAGAAACTTCAGTGTTTTTCCAACTTCAAGGGTGAGCCTACTCTGACAGTGCTGACAGTGCTGCTGGTCTTGGTGTGACTGTTGCTCCAACTGGCAGTCAAGTATCACGCAACTGTGCCCTCACCCCATCCTGGGGGGCTGGGGAGGAGAATCAGGAGGAAAACAAAAAATAAAACTCACACGTTGAGATAAGAAGAGTTTAATAATTGAAAATAATAAGTTAATAAATTATTAATAAGTTAATAAACCAAATATACTAATAAAAGGAAGGGAGAGAGAAAACCCGATGAAAACAAGGGATGTACAATGCAACTGCTAACCACACAATGACTGATACCCAGCCCATCCCCAAACCACAATCAGCCCCACCTTCTGGGTAGCTCCCTCAGTTTATATACTGAGTATATGGCGTTAGGGTGTGGAACATCCCTTTGGCCAGTTCAGGCCAGGTCTCCTAGCCATCTTGCCTCCCAGCTTGTTGTGTACCTGCTTGCTGCCAGAGCATGTGAAACTGAAAAGTTCTTGATTTTGGATAAGCAGTACTAAGAAACAAAAACTGTTTTATCAACATTGTTCTCACACTGAATCCAAAACGCAGCACTGCGCTAGCAATAGCACTGGAGTAGTAGCTACTGAGAAAAAATTATCTCAGTCCAGGCTGAAACCAGGACACTTAGGCATGTCCAAATTTTGTTAACAAAGGTGTAGAAGGTAAGCTTTCTTTTTTGTAGTTTGTATTCCTGTAGTTCTTGTGAGATTCAGCTGCTGTTTTTCCCAGATTGAGGGCTGAGGTATGAAAACTGATAGCGAATACACAGAAACAACCTTTGCAGACAAAATCCTGCTTCATGTTTACCTGATAAGATGTGGAAGAGTCTTTACATAATAAACGTGACAGTTGGAACATTTGGAACTTCATTTTTTCCTTTTATTTCATACTCGTGTACATTTCTGGACTTCTCTCTTGCATGTTCCCAAGCACCATAGTTTTTTTTTTGCCCATCACTTTTGATCCCACTTGAAAAAGTTGTGTGCTGTGTCTTCTATTCCTACAGGACTCTCTATTCAGCATTCTATATATGGGTAAGCCTTTTGGTATATCTATTTTGCTGATAAAAATCAGAGTATTGTTTCTTTCAAAACTTCTGAGATCAGTTATTTTGCTTTTTGTAAATCGCTAGTAGATTTCTTATTAGCCATTCTCTCAAGAACTGGCATTTGAAGTTGACCAGAACTGAAGTTCGCTTGTCGTCACTGTAGTACTGGTATCTGACACTGGTAATGCAGCAGGGAAAATAAAACCAGTGAATGTGGTCAGTGTGGCCTGTTAATGGAAAAAATTGTAGAGGAAGCCATTTTGTAAAGTGAGCCAGATATGAGAGACCTAGTTGTTTAGATCTGGTTTGAATAAAAAGCTGACTGCTAGTACACTAATAGACAAAACTTTCTCCTTTTGACAGGTCTGCTTTTTTTATGGTTTTGTTTCAAAAACCGTTTTCTTCTGGAAAAGTGGTAACCAAGCGTCAGGTGAGTTGACATATATAAGAGTGACTCGCATCTTTGTAAATATTCTTGGCAATATGGTTCTTGCCAAAAGTGAAAGGGGAACAAAGATTACTCCACTTAGAACATGTGGGTACAGTTTCTAGAGGTGTGCAACTAACTCAGTGTCTTGTGGGCTAAAACACTCAGCGTTATTAGCTTTTGTCAGCTTCTTTTGAGAGTATAGGGAAAAGACTGGTCCTTATTGCCATGCAAGACTCTACTTTGAGGAGTGGATTTTCAAGAAGAGTCTTAAGCTTAGTCAAAAAGCTTAGTCTACTTAGCTGACTGAGACAGTTTGACAGGCAATTTCTGGCCTGCCAGAATGTGGAAATGCTCCGGTCTTGTCCCTCACAACAGAAGAGTCCTTTCTGCATGTGATGAGGGCCTGATCTAACTGCTCGTGAGACCTTTGTGAGTTCCTGGTATACCAAGGAGTTAAGAGTAGGGCCGGGTTGGAACCTGCTGATTTGTAAGAAATAAATTTTCTTCACTTGCTTCATATTCATCTTGGATTTATGTAATTGTGTGTGCAAAAACTTGATCCAGTGCATGCGCTAAGTAGACAGAATCTGAAGGACACCCTCAGAGTGTTCCTTGAGTCAGCTGTTTTCATTACTAGACATGTATAGCAGAATTTTAAAAATGTGAACAGGAATAAATGGCATCTTTGATTTGAATTCAGAAAAATCTGTTCATATATGGTTTTACTGTTGCTAAAAAATTTTAAATTCTGGATTTTGAAGATGTTATATTTGTTGTAGGTACTTTGCCTTGTTTAACATATTTCCAAACTTAATTTCTTTTCTTCTAAAACTTGTATTCAAAGTTAATAATGTATTAAATATCCGTATTACAGCCTGCTTCCTGAACAAAGAATTTAACACACACATAAATATTTGTAAGCATAAGGTCTTAGTCTCAATTTTGTACGTTTTATCTAGTTCTTTTTATGTTTAGCCAATATATACAATAGATTAAAATATAGGTAAATGGACTTGATATTTTTTTCAACCATTTTTCAGGCTTTTTGTTGAGGAAAACGCAGACAATGTTACAGAATCTAGTACTGTGGTAGAAAAAAGATTCTGGTTCACAGTATGTCCAAATAAATCTTAGTTGTCTGGCAAAGTAGCTAAGAAGACAATCATACTTTAAATTATAATTATAGAACTTGCAAAGCACGTTGTTCCCCCCAGTTTCTACAGCTATTGTGGTAAAACAGTGCTAGTAATAGATTGTTTATTCTGAGACTCTGGAGAAAATTATAATGAAATACCTTTCTTTTGTAGTGGATCAAAATTTTTAAGCATGCTGTTGTTGGATGTATCATTTCACTCTTGTGGTTTTTTGGCCTCACTCTTTGTGGACCACTGAGGTAAATATATATCTACTGTAAATACTGTTTTTCTTTTGTGATCCTTCCCTGTCTTGCTCCTTTGTTTTTTGTTTTCTGTCTGTCAGACCATGTTGCTAGCCACTTAATGTATATTTCAAAAATTTATTGAATCCTTATGAATTTTCCTGTGAAATCTTTACTGCTTGGGAATAAGTACATATAATTTCTGTAGAACTGGTAATTTTCTTCACTACTTCTTTTATGAGATGCCAGTGGAATTCTTGATAGTGCTTAAACACTTGATGTGAGTGATACATCAAAGTCACTGTGTGCATTTTCCGTTGCTTCGCTGCTCTCATTAATGTAATGCCAATTGTTTATTTACCTGTTTGGAGTCCATGGCTTGATGGCTAGTGCTAGCAGCTGCTGTTCCTTTGGCAGGCAACTAGAATCAATTTCTGCACTTGTTGCAGGGTACTTCTTTATCTGGTTGGCTGTGTGCTCTGTGTTGAAATTGGGTAATGTTAGTGCATATACAGGTAAAACCATTTGTGCTGTGTGTTAGCACTACTGACTGAGTGATTGTAAAATAGTAGCTAGACTTCCAAAAATGAAGGTTAATATATTGGAAAGTGTGTTTCACTAGAGAGAGGAAAGTAAAGCCTTTAATTACACATTTTATGAAAGTGAAGTTTTATCATCTACGCAGGAGAAGGCATGCCTGAGAGTAATAATACTGTGATTAATTATATTAACGTAGTTATTACTCTCATATCTTTCTGGATGCTGGCAGCCTTCCCAAACAGAACTAGTTACATGGGTCCTAGCATGTTGTATTGCTGTTTAGAGGATTGCAAAAGCACTTGGTAAACTTGACAGCAATAATTACTTTCACGTTCTTCTCAGGAAAGCTGTCATTACAGCTTGTTAGTCAGCCTTTGCTGTCTGAAGGAGGTAGTGTGTAAGCTAGAATTTTTTATTTTGAGGAATTAAGAGGTTTTGCGGTGGCACAAGCTACTAGGTCATCAGCACCTCAATAAACAGGATGCCATGCAACAGAACAGGATGTCTTTTTTTCTCTGGGAGCAGAAACTGGTTTAGAGGAGGTATTGTAGTGGGAATAATAACTGCATCTTGAGTAAGTTAGTATCTTGTTGTGTTGCTAGAAGAAAATACAGTTTAAAGTTATCTGTAAATGAATAATTTTAATCTTTCCTTGATTTAGGAAGTTCTTGTTTTGTAATATGTAAAGTTTTCTGCAGCTAGATATATTGCTGGTGAAGGCAGATCGATCTGTGTTTATTCTTCTGAATTGCTTAAACCTGCTGTTGTAATCACTGGATAAATCTTTGTTGTGTCATTAATTTTAGCTGAAATAGTGTATATCAAGGTTGCAAGGTAAACTCATTGTAAATGGAGTCTTTATTTCTCTTTTTTATAGGACATTGTTACTGTTTGAGCACAGTGATGTGGTTGTGCTGTCACTCCTTAGTGTCTTGTTCACAAGCTCAGGTGGAGGACCAGCAAAGGTATTTAAAAATCTATTTTACAAAATGTGAAGCATAGTGAATCCTATAAATTCAAGTGCTTCTTTACCTGGAGCAAACTGTGTTTTGGATCCATGTTCATAGAAAATATGCTTTTTTAGTTTAATGAGTGGTGAAACTGTAAGATGTACTACTTGAAATAATAAATATGGCATTGAGAGAGAAACAGTATGTGAAGGTGTTGGATATCCGTGGCAGATGCCTGAGAAGTTTTTCTGTTTATAGGCAGAAAAGAACCTTGAGAATTATTTTTGCACCTCAGAATTCTTTGTAATGGGATTTTAGGTTCAAACTGGCAGAAGAACATCTGTGCATGTAGTGGTCCTGACTCTTAGACTTTGAAGTCCAGCAATACAGTGTCCAGTTCCTGGCCTAGAATCTTAATGTGTTCAGTTTTACACATACATTGTTTCTTTCTGCAAGAAAGTTCTCTAGTTACTTTGATGTCTGTATGATCCTGTGTGTGCTGAATACTTAGGCCCATTCATTTAACTGAAGACCTATACTTGAGGCGTGCTCTGTCTCAAGTGCCATTGTACATAATTTGCAAAGTGCTCTCTAAATATGCCAAATCAGCCCTAAATGGAATGAACTTATCCCAATACCTAGCAGTTTTGAGCACTTTCACTCAAAAACAGTAACAGGTGGAGGAAAATACCTCCTGTTATATGCCTGAGGCTAGAAGGGAAGTCTCACTTTCATACCATCTCAGGCTGAGAGTTCTGAAATCTGTGTCTCGTAACTGCACTGGAGTCCCCTAAGAACTTTCAGGCAGCCTTAGAGTAAAGTCACAGCATCTGCACTGACAACTCTATGCTCACCCCCTGCAAATTGAGAAGCTTAGGGCGTGCAGCATGAAGATCATGCTGAAGAAGACAAATTATTTTCTCCAAAACTACCAAAAGGATAGATGTAGAGCTTCAGAAATATTCTTTGTCAATCTGTATCTTAGTGGGACGCATTTGACAATTAAGCTGCATCTTAAGGCAGCAGAAACAAGGGAGCGATTACCCTGTCCTCTGAATGTTTCAGCTTTATGAAATGAACTGATCAGATGACTTTCTGAAACGAGAATGTGATAGCTCTATTTGGCTTTAGAAGATAAATTGTAATAGTATTTTTCAGACAGAGTTCAGTATCTAGCTAAGATGATGAATACCAAAAATTGCAGTGGTTTAAGTCTGGGTGGTGAAAGCTCTGGGAGCTGGGATTTCATAGCTACCTCTGTCCTTTGCCCACAAAAGCACTTCAGAGCTGTTTTCTTGTAGTCTTTGCATAGTTCTCTAGCCTTTAGGTCCCGTAAGACAAAAGTCACTAGTTTGTACAGATCATGCTTGTAGCTCATTGATGCTACATAACACTGAATCATCAGGCTGAAGTAGCAGTGCATTCTGGCAGGCAGAAACACACCATGAAGAAGAAAGTAATCACACTTAAAAGTTTGTAAGATACCGACTTCTAGCTTGGTACAGTGGTGACGTGTCCTGAGTTATCTGGTAAGTCTGAAACTCAGAAAAAATGTGAAATTATATTGTCATGGTCACTTTCTTAAAAATAATAGGAGTTTCATTCATAGTTTTCTTTCTGAGGTATGCTTACATTGATCAGGAGGCAGGGAAGGAGGGGACTGATTTCCTGGATTTTTTTTATAGTAATCTGTTGTAGCAGATTATAGAAATACTTAAGAGTTTTTTATTGTTTGGTTGTTTATTGTTTGTTTGGGTTTTTTTACAGACAAGAGGTGCTGCATTTTTCATCATAGCTGTCATCTGCTTACTACTTTTTGATAATGATGACCTCATGGCTAAAATAGCAGAACATCGTATCCTTTCTTGCTACGTGTAAGAGCAAGTGACTCTTACTACTGGACCAGAAAAATTGAAATTGAGTGTACTGAATTAGATTATAATTAGACTGTTTACCCAGCACTGCCAAGCCCACCACTAAATCGTGTCCCTAAGTGCTACATCTGTATGTTTTTTAAGAACTCCCAGGGGTGTTCACTCAGCCACTTGCCTGGGTACCCTGTTTCAATGCTTGATAATCCTTTCTGTAAAGAAAAGATCAACACTCCCACCCAGCTTGGTGTCACCTGCAAACTGCTTGAGGGTGCACTCGATCCCCTCGTTCAGATCACTAATAAAGGCATTAAACAGGACTGGCCCCAGTACTGAGCCCTGGGGAACAGCAGTGGTGACTGAACACCGGCTGGATGTAACTCCATTCACCACCGCTCTGGGCCCAGCCAGTTTTTTACCCAGTGAATGTGCACCTGTCCAAGCCAGGAGCAGCTGGTTTCTCTGGGAAGATTGTGTGGGAAATGGTGTCCAAGGCTTTACTGGAGCTCATGCATCCACAGCTTTTCCTTCATTCACTGGGCAGGACACCTTGTCATAGAATATCAGGTTGGTTAGTCAGGACCTGCCTTTCACAAATCCATGCTGAGGGCTAGGCCTGATCCCCTGGTTGTCTTGCATATGCCAACACACCATAAAGCTCAGTTTGCTTACCTCTGCTTTCTGTGTTCTGCTACCTTTGCCTATTCTTGTTGTTCTTGGTTAAAAAAAAAAAAAAGAAAATCAAATGAAACTCTTCCTTAATTTTTTTTATTTAGCTGAAGGGCATCATGACAGTGCTCTCACCCATGTTCTGTATACAATCATTGCTTTCCTGGGTGTTGCAGATCACAAGGTAAATTTTAGTATATTAGAATAAGTATTTTAGAGTATTTGTCTAAGTTTTGTAGGTAAGAATTTCACCAGCTCAAAGCTAATCCATGCCAGAATAAAAACCAAAAGGTTGAACATCCCCACCCCATACTGGAACTGAACTAGCACTGTGATTTTTACGTACTGATTGGAGTATGAAGAGCTTCAATACAGCAAGCCAAACCATACAATATTCAAGCTCTATAGCTGATAAGGACTTTGCTGTAATGCATAACCTAAAAAGTCTCATTAAAATTACCATGAAATACTCTGTCATCAGTGTTCTGGATGTTTATAATGCTTTGCATACAAGCCATTTCTTACTCAGTTTTGGGGCCTGTGTTTTGTTGCTGCATCTTTAGCTTTTCCCAGTCTTTCCTTTACGTTAGACTTGTATTTGAAGACACAGATTCTGATACTTCTCAGTAAGATAGTCCAATTGTAATTGGTGGTATGAATAGCTGTATATCATAACCTTACTGTCCGGGGTTGACCTGGCTGATTGAGCTGTGTTAGCTTAGTCTTGCTAAAGTGGCTTCATTGAGGACTAAAACAGGAGTAAGATATGAAGCAGCTGGGAAAGTATTAATATAAAAATAAACCAAATGTTAGAAAGACTGGTTTATGGTGCACAAAAGCAAGTGTGATCTAAGGGGGATGAGATGCTATGTACCTTGTAATTCATTTACAGAACAATTTTGAAAGAGTATATTGTAAAGAAATGTGATACGGTGTGATCAAAGGTAAGTGGATGAAAAGATTATGAAGAGCCTAGAGGACAAGATGATGTGAACCTTTAAGGGTTTATGTGTGCTTTCAACACATTTTTAATAATGGAAGATGGGAAAACAAGCTTTGGGTGACTCTTCTTCTTCCTTGGGCGTTTGCTACCATTTTGCTGCTGGTGTATGCCAGCTAACACTATTCAGAGTTTTAAAATTCAGCTCATATTAAGCTGTTGTGAATAGTTCTAAGACATAACCATGTATGTTATGTTACTGTTTTTAGCTAGAGTAAAAATTACAGGAAATACCCTACATTTGGCTTTTGTTGCCAGGTTAAGGAAAGTACATTAACCTTCTCTTCATATAAGTGTCACATATAAGATGTGTTTGGAGTGAGGTTTTCGGTACTTAAGAAATGTTAATGGAATCCCTTTATGTCTCCAGGGTGGAGTACTGCTTCTGGTACTGGCATTGTGCTGCAAGGTTGGATTTCACATGGCATCCCGAAAACTATCTGTAGATGTAGGTGGAGCCAAGCGTCTTCAAGCTTTGTCTCATCTTGTTTCCGTCCTTTTATTGTGCCCATGGGTTATTGTTCTCTCTCTGACAACAGAGGTAAGATAATACAAAGATAAATCATTTTTTTTAATGCTTTTGAAGTGCGATTTAAATCTTTCCTTTAAAATATCTTTAAAATTACAAAAGTTGCTGTCTTTATTTTTTAGTAAGCTTTGTTTGAAATTTTTCCATTAAGCTTTTCTTCTGTATTTGTTTTCTGTTTGATACTATCTGTGTGATACTTTAATTTCCCCTTTTGTGTGATAACTGTATTTCATCCTTCTAGCTCAGATATTGTATCTTGAGTTCATCTACTAACATTGCACAAGTGTTAATGACTATATAAATACAGTGCTCTTTTATCCCTAAGAAGTAGATTATTTATTGTCATTTTAAAAAATGTTCTTCGTACCTGCATACATAGGGAGAGTAGGCCTTTGCAACCGTGGCATTGCATATGGCATTCCTCTTAAGAACATGAAAGTATTTAAAATAAAGTACTTTAGTGCACTTTAGTTGTATGTCTCTTTCTATTTCTGGAATGATGTGTTTATATGATAAATTGAAAATCTTAAAGTATTTATGTTTTATGGATTAGTGAAAACACTTGTGATTCAAGTGAATGAGATTTAATGCTATAAATACAATCACTCTTCTGGTGAGCAGTCCTGTTTGAAATTTATTTTTTGTTGCAGAGTAAAGTAGAGTCTTGGTCTTCTCTCATCATGCCTTTCATAACAGTCATCTTTTCTGTTGTGATCCTGGATTTCTACGTGGAGTCCATATGCTCTGTGAAGATGGAAGCTTCCACGTGTGCTCGATACGGATCCTTTCTTATTTTCATTAGTGCACTGCTTTTTGGCAACTTCTGGACGCATCCAATAACAGACCAGCTTCGAGCTATGAACAAGCCACCACACCATGAAAGCACAGAGCATGTTCTTTCTGGAGGGGTGGTAGTGAGTGCTGTCTTCTTCTTTTTATGTACGTATTCTTGTCTAAACTGTACTAAATCTGTGGTCTGTGTGACTGGCAAGCCAATCAGAAAATTGAGGTGTGCGGAATTCTTTTGGATGAGCTTTTATAGATTCTTTTGAATAAGGCAGCCTGTAGCTTTTCACTCTTTTACTGTCTATCTATGGAAGAAAGAAAAAGGAATGTGATAGATTCTGTTGTGGAAGTGATGGTCTAATCTTACATAGCAATGAAATCTAATGATAAACCTCGAGATGAAGTTGACAATCACTTTGCAGCCTGCAAATTTCATGTAAACTTTGATTGCTGATTAAACACATTATAAAATAGCTGTGAAGCTTAGAAACAGCAACAAAAACTTCAATACTTTCCTTGCAGCTGCCAATATCCTGTCCTCCCCCTCCAGGAAAGGGCAGAAGGGTACCCTTATTGGCTATTCCCCTGAAGGCACTCCTCTCTATAACTTCATGGGTGATGCATTACAGCAGAGCTCTCAGTCATTGCCCCGGTTTATTAAGGAGTCACTGAAACAAATCCTTGAGGAGTATGATTCTAGGCAGATCTTCTATTTCTTGTGCCTAAATCTGGTAAGTGCATGGTTTTTTTTCTTCAAACCCAATCACAATAGTGCATATATAATACAATAAGAAGAGTTATTCTTTAAAAGATTCCCATAATCAATTGGTTTGAAAATGACCTTTGATACAGTAATTTAATTAGTGGTCACTCTTTTGTTGTCACAGTGCAGCACTGGTTCAATGTGTACGGGTTGCACCAGTAACTGAATATGTGTATGATAGTATGTTTAAGGTTGAGATACCTTAACGTTGCCAGCAGATAAGGTGAAACTGATAAGGTCTTCAAGGATGGGGACGACAAAATAGAAGGTGTGGGATTGCTTAGGGTCATTTTGGAGTAGGCTAGTTTTATTTCTAGCTTCTCTCTTTCTTGAAAGGAAAAGATGATGCAGTATCAAATTTCATAGAACCTCATTTGCAAAGATCTCCAGGAAAATACAGGGAGAAACTTGAAGTATCCATGTTAACTGTAAGGAATTCCATTATGGATATGAAAGATTGAAAAAAAGTTTTTAGGCAGATGGATTAATAATAGTAAAATGTACATGGTAAATGTATGTATTAAAAATGTTTCCTTGTGCATCCTTCTCAGAACCAGTTCCTCAGATTTAAACAGTCAACTTATTGGTGAAGAAAATGTTGGCATAACAGATGTATAGACAGCATTACTTTTACACTAATGATATATCAGATCAGAGCTCTTATATTTTTAATGATAAAATGCTTAGAATTTTGTTTGCAGAATGTCAGTTTAAAATTCAAAATGAAAACTTAAAGTTACTGCTGTAAAGAGTTGGGTTTTTATGTGTGAGGCTTTAAGGAGAATAAGTTCAAAAATGTCTCTTCAAAGACTGGGAATGCATCATGGATTTCATTGGAGGAGAGAAAAAAGGGTCTAGAAATACTTTGAACAATACCTTTGAAAAATATTGAGGGTCCTGTGAGAAGAATATCCTTCTATCTACAAAAACATTAATATACAAGATAGTATTTGAGGAAAAATTAAAACTCTATTTTGTTTTAGGCTTTCACTTTTGTGGAGCTTTTTTATGGAGTATGGACCAATAGCCTTGGTCTTATTTCTGATGGCTTTCACATGCTTTTTGATTGTTCTGCATTAGTGATGGGGCTTTTTGCAGCTCTGATGACAAGGTGGAAAGCAACTCGCATATTTTCATATGGGTATGTATCTTGGGTTCTCTAAAGACTATTTGAAACTTAACCCTTCTTGCTCATTTTCAAAATGTCCTGGTATGTATGGGATATTGTACTAATGCAGGCTTCTGGGGGCTTTTCACTGTGTTTCTTCTGTTCCATTTGTGCTCATGCTATTCTCCTCTTACCTCTGCAAAAAATGTGTCTGAAATGTAATTTTCATTTATCTCTACAAGTAAAACTTTTATCACTGTGAATATTATTTAGAAATTACCTCATTCTGTGCATTTATGTCAAACAAAAATCTGTGTTAAAAATCAGTGTTCACATGGAGATTTTGATTCAGCTGATATAATTAAACTTTATATGTTTGCATAGCAGTTTAGCAATTTGAAGCCCTGAATGGGCAATATGTATAAGAGAATTCTTCTATATTGCTTTATCCTAATGGAATTTGGACAGCTGGGAACTGGCAACCTCTTGATCGGAAAAAAAAACCTCAGAAATTGAGGCACGATTCTGTGACATTGAGGAAAAAATCATAGCAATCTTAATGCTGTATTAAAAGAATTATAACTTTATTTATTAGAACTTGGACATTTGTTCAGAGTACCCCCTCTTCACTCTCAAAAGTATTTATGTTTACTTTCAGGTATGGACGTGTAGAAATTCTCTCTGGATTTATTAATGGCCTCTTTCTGATGGTGATTGCTTTCTTTGTCTTCGTGGAATCAGTGGCTAGACTGGTGGATCCTCCAGACATAGATACAAACATGCTAACTGTAAGTTTTGTCCTTCTGTTTCAGTGTAGTTTTGCAGTTAATGTTTAAATTATGTTTATCTCCAGGGTATTAGTCCTTCCAGTATCTGAAGGGAGCCTTTAGGAGAGCTGGAGAGGGACTTTTTACCAGGGCATTTAGTGACAAGACAAGGGGCAATGGCTTCAAACTGAAGCAGGGTAGGTATAGATTAGATATTAGGAATGAATTAGATATTAGATATTAGGAAGGAATTCTTTACTGTGAGGGTGGTAAGGCACTGGAGCAGGTTGCACAGAGAAGTTGTGGGCTTCCACAGTTTTCCTTAATTGAGTGCATAGTGTTTCTGGTTCTAGAAAAATAAGTTTGTTCTAGAAAATAAGTTTGAATACCTGTGAGGATGCAGTGAAGTTATAGACTTTTCTCCCTCTCACAGCCAGTCTCTGTTGGAGGGCTGATTGTAAACCTTGTTGGTATCTGTGCCTTCAGCCATGCACACTCCCACGGGGCTTCTCGGGGAGGCTGTCCCGCACATGATCACAGCCATTCTCACCATGGCCACAGCCACGGGCACGGGCACAGCCATTCCCACAGTGACCATGGGCACAGCCATGGACATTCCCATGGATCTTCTGGAGGAGGCATGAACACCAACATGAGAGGCAAGTACACATTGTTGAATCATAAGTGATGTACACAATTTCTAGGAGACTGAAGATTTTCAGAATCAGACCTTTGCAGTATTATGCATCAGTCTAAAAAGTGCTCTCAAGGAGTAATCTGACAGTCATTAAATGTGCTATACAGGAATTGCTCAAACCGTTTATGGATTTAACTTGAAATGTTTCTGTGCATATGTGTTTAATACATAAGGAACAATAAAAAGCAGTAATCTACAGTCTTCACTAACATTAATAAAGGTCACTGTAAACAATACTCAAAAAGCTTAAAGTCCTTGTTTCTAAGTTCAAACTGTAAATGAAAGTACAAGGTCTCTATTATTATAAAGATACTACCATACTTCTAGGTATCATGTGACAGCTGGTTGTATAAATACTGGGAAGGAGATAAGAAGCAGGAGAACAAATACAGACCAGCAATAGAATATGCTTTATTTGTGATTCAGAAGATAAGGTGGTAAAGAAAAGCTTTCAAATCTGAAATCGTAAGCTAACTGAGAAGGGCACTGTATATAAAACTTCAGCATAGAATTTTTTTCCCTAGTAGTTAGAAAGTACTTAAGTATTTACCAACTGTCTGGCTTATAAAAAAAAACTTACAAAAGAATGATGTTTTCTGTGTAAGCGTGTCAGAATATGGTGAATAGTCTCATGTTTCATAGGTTATTTTATGTCTTAACTCAGTTGGTTATCCTGATTATTCATATTCATTATGTCTGTCATTTTTGTAAAGTCTGCCTATACTCATGTTCCAATATTCTTTAAAATCCTGACACTTAACTAGCACTAATCTTACCAATGGTTGGAGAGTATTTGTCTATGCTGATTGAGTGTACATTGAGAATGATCGCACAATTAAAGCAGTAGAAAGTATAACATTTGTAGCAGTAGTACAAGACAGTTCTCTTGTAAAATTTTAGTAGAATTGGCATACAGAAACTAACCAGTACATTAATGTGTGTCCACATTAGCAAATCAATGCACGTACACTGACCTTTTAACTCTCTGTTAAGGATCAATGAGTCCTTATGATTAGAGTTAAATGATTATGCTGTATTGTACAAATCCCACTAACAATTTAAAGACTATTCTCATATACTTCAGTCTGTGTATGCCTACCTAGATCATTGCCCTATAGAGTAAAAATTGTTTTTACATTAATTTGTAATTAAACATTAGAAAAGCAAAATATTTAGTGTATTTTATCCCGGGTTAGGCAGAGAGTCGTCTCTGTTTGAGGATATTTAGTAAGCCTTACTACATTTCTGCTATTGAACATATACGTACATTTTAGACAGAACTGTTAATTACTGTTTGTTTTGGTTTTAGGTGTGTTTCTGCATGTGTTAGCAGACACTCTTGGCAGTGTTGGGGTTATCGTATCCACGATACTTATTCAGCAATTTGGATGGCTCATAGCTGATCCACTCTGCTCTCTCTTTATTGCTACATTGATTTTTCTTAGTGTTATTCCACTATTGAAAGATGCCTGTCAAGTGCTTTTGTTGAGGATACCTCCAGAACAGGAAAAAGATCTGCATGCTGCTTTAGAAAAGGTACAATTATAAATGTTTTCGTATACAAACATACAAAGCTGTAACTGTTTTTAATGATTATTAAACTCATGCAGTTCAGTCAGACAGCTTCTGTTGCCTTAGATAACTTCATGTCTCAAGTTGTTTAAAGTCTATTTTGCAGAGAAATGACTAGTTCTAACAATAAAAGTTGGTTTGCAGCTAAAAAGACTTCCACTGTTTTTTGCTTTTATGGGTAGCCCATGATTTCAGACAAGCATGGTCACAGTGTGGTAAATGTACCACACTGTAGTACTGAGGAAGTAATATGGCAGTTCCCCAAACCTGCAGCCTTTTTAAACTTGTTATGAACATTCAGGCTACAGGATTATATCATGAGCTTGTAATTTCAAGTTTTCTGATCTGTCCATATCATGAAGGGTATACTGGTTCACAGTAGGTAGGATGGCAAAAGTTGAGCTGTTTTTTCTAATTACTTTCAGTTTCTAGTCTGCTTCCTGTCTGGTGCAGTATGGCATCTGCCATGAGGCTGTACCTAGTCTTTGCTATTGCCTCATTTTAAGTTCCTGCCCAGAATTGTAGTGTGGACCTCAGTGTGGAGAACTCTTCTCTGTAAAAGAATGAGTTAAAAGTTCTTTGAGGATGCCATCAACTAGAGGCTTCAAGGAAGACTATCCTTATGGTGTCCTGTCAGTTACTAGAGAGGGAAATGCATTCTTGTCTGCATGAGAAAGAAAAGAACAAATGGGAATTGTCTGGGAGAGATTTATGTAGTGAAAATGAAAGTAAGGTGCAGAGTGTGGTTTCACTTTTTGATGAAGGAAGACAGTAATTCTGAGAGACTGGAGAAAAAGAAAGTACTTTTTGAGAACAATCAAAGACCAGTTAATTAAAAGATAATAGGAAAAGCATTTTAAAAATTACATCACAGTAAAACAATGTGCTTGCTGTAGGTTGACCCCAGCCAGCAGCCAGGTATCCGTACAGCCACTTGCTCACTCCCCTCCTTTACCACCACCACCACTGCCAGTGGGACAGGGGAGCATAAGCAAGAAAACTCTGGGAACAATTTAACAGGTGAAGGAAGAGCGGTGGAAAAAAGAAAAAAAAAAGTGGTGTACCACCTCCCACAAGCAGACCGATACCCAGGCAGTCTCCAAGCAAAAGCCACCTTGGAAGTCAAAATCCCCACTTCATCCTCTACCCCAGCTTTTACTGCTGAGCAAGGTGTTATATGGCATGCAGTATTCCTCTGGACAACTTGGGTCAGCTCTCCTAGCTGTGTCACCTCCCTACTTCTTGCCCATCCCCAGCCTAACCACCAAGGCAAGGGCAAAGTAGGAAAAATAGAAAGCCTTGAAACTGCCTGATAGAAAAGAGAAAGCCAGAGCAGTCCGGCAATAGCTGGTGTGATAACACACATTGGTGTGTTATCAAAAATGTTTTAGGCAGAAATCCGAAACACAAAACCTTACCAGCTGCTCTGAAAAACCATCACAGCCAACCCAGATCAAAGATCAATTTGAAAAAAATATAAATTATGGAAAAGAAGTTATGTCTCTGAATTAAGTTCAGCTAAACATAATATATAATATAGCTGCTAAACAGTGAGGTAACAAATGCCCTGGTAGATGCCAAACTAGCATTCTGATTAGTCTATCCGTGTATGTTCCTGTGATCTGTTCACTAAATCAGGGGATTTTTTTCCTCATCCTATTTAGCATTGGTGTTCTGGGGTTTTCATTTAGTTTGACTTTTACCTTCTAGAATTTTACAGTAGTAGCAAGATGACCTTTCAATACAAGATACTTCTGCATATAGCTAAGTTGGAAAGCTGCTGTGCTACACAGTTTTGTTTCTTTGTAAAATATTATCCACCAATAGCCACATACAAGTTTAAATAGCCATATACAAGTACATAAGTTTAAAATTACTTAATTGTTTCTAATGAAATTTCTTCACAGATTCAGAAAATAGAGGGAGTCATATCCTACAGAGATCCTCATTTTTGGTGTCACTCTGCAACTGTTGTGGCAGGCACAATACATGTGCAAGTAGTATCGGATGTGATGGAACAGAGAATTGTACAGCAGGTAAAGTGCAAGGTTTTTAGACTCTTAATTTCTTAATTTCCTACTCAACATCTCCCTTTCAGTCATAGACTGAAGTTTCAAGCTGACATGTATGATTTTTTTTGTAGCTCTCCATTATTGTCTCAGAGCTGGTCTCTTAACACTGTTCTGCCCCTTGCCTGCTAACTTAAAATTAGCTGTGTAAAGAGCTGTTTTCTAGAACATCTGCCAAAACGCTCACTGGTGAAAGTGGCACTACGTCTGCTCTGAGAAAAAAAGGGGAGGTGAAAAAACAGGCCTGCAAAATGGAATAAACAGTAGGGATATCTGGATGCTAATCATGCATTTATAACTGGATTACCACTACCTGTCTGCCCTGGGTTTCTCTTTTCCTTAAAAAGATACATGTTTCCTTATGCAAGACACTGAGAATCACTGTACAGAAGTTGCAAAGCCCTCTTAAGCTTCTCTTTGCTTTCCAGAGAATTGAATTCTTCACAGTGGGGGGAGGGAGAGGGGTTTACATCATTTCAGAGCCAGAATACTGCAAGTTACTGTGAGATACATATGAAGTGCAATACTGATGTTAACTGTACCATTCTGATCAGGTCACAGCAATTCTGAAAGATGCTGGCGTAAACAACTTAACTGTCCAAGTGGAGAAGGAAGCTTATTTTCAACACATGTCCGGACTCAGTACAGGATTTCAGGATATCCTTGCAATGACTCAGCAGCTAGAATCTATGAAATACTACAAAGATGGTACTTACATCATGTGATACAAAGTTTTATTCGCCAAAGGAGATGTAAATGGTCAAGCTGTTGGAGTCCGTATTTGTATTTTTGCCAGGAAATCTTGCACATATATGTACAGAAACAAATGGACTATATATTTGAATTTTTGTAAGTGTACTATATTTGTTAATTGGACTGAGGTGCTTTTATAAAGAAAATAAGAAAGACTTGAGTACTTGCTGTATATGTAAAAATAGTCAAAATCCTATATACTATACTAGGTGTTTATTAAACAGAAGTCTTGCAAATTGTAGATGAGCACGGATCTATTCCATACTTTCTCTTAAGTGTGGAACATCAGTTTTGTAATTTCTTGTCAGCAGTGGGAAATAGAAGTAGTTTATATTGGAATGCAAACATAATCAACTGGGAAATATTTTTCCTTCTTTCAAGGATAGCTTGAAGACTCTTGAAATGAAAAAAAGGTTTATTATGGGGAGTAAAAAACATGAAGTCCTGTGTTTTGCATAAATACACAGTTTTTACATTATGTCTCAGCATACAAATCTGATTTCTACACTTAATGCACCAGAGCAAATATACGTTACCATTTTACATTTGTATTGAACTATTCTTTTTAAGAAGAGAAATCCACAGATTTAACAGTGAGAAATAAGGAAAGGAAAAAAAATGAAGACACTTTTCTCTTTCCTGGGAAGACTCAGAATTGTAACTCAAACCACTCTGTAAAATAAATCTTTTGTACTTTTTGTATGAATAACTGCAAATGCAATATTTGATGTCTAGAAGTAATAAATCAGTGATCATCCTAACACTCAGCCAAACTTCATCTCTTCAAGGTATGTTATCCTGTACTATACTTGATTTTTTTAGTAATACCATGATAGCTGCAGGTGTACGGTAGCCAACTGTACCGCGCTGTATTACCCAGGGAAGAAGTTCAGGTTTAGAATGCTAAACTGTGACAGTAGTCTTGGACTTGACAAGTTGCTGAAATGAACAGTAAATTGAGACTTCTTGACTGGAAAGTGAAAGAGAGTGTCTTTAAGAAAGAATTATGGATGTTGCGGACTTAATACTGCAAAGAAAACAAATCTGTGTGTTCAGTGAAAACCTGTCAATGGGGTAATAACATACATCTTCAGAAGTAGTTGTCCTTACGTCTGTTTACAGGCTTCTTGTGCCCCCTTTTCTCCTTGTCTGTAGCAGGTTAATGTTTTCCTTGAAATTCAAGAAATTAATTCAGTGGTTAACAAGAATGAATACATCTTTCATCACCCAATGTATCACAGCAGTATTATTTTGTCATACTATTGTCTTGTTTCTGGTATTCAGTGGTTATTGAATACCATTATAATAAGAATATTGGTGTTAGTGAAATTGAAGGACAGGACAGAGTGATAAAGGAATTATATAATCAGAGCAGATTTACCAGGAATGCATTTAGGGATGTCCTTGAGCCATTCTGCTTATCTTGTGATCAGACTGTTTGTACAAATTGCATGGTTTGTTTTGTTACTCTTGAAGGAGTTCCTCCCATGTTGTATTAAAACACCAACTGCAGTACAAGACTGACTTGGAAAACTGTGGTCAGAAGATTTCTAGAAGTTGCATTGCATATGTGTAGAGTGATGAAGATTAAGTGCATAAATCACAGTCGCTCATGTCTCAGGATGGTGCTGGAGAGCCAGCCACCTCTTCAAAGCTGGATGCTGTTTTCTGCCCATTTACACATTTGGCAGTGGTTTTCTTACCTTGCCTCGTCCAGAAGGCTTATCACTTGATGAGCTACAGTTATGCTCAGTCTAGAACTAGGGTGATATTTTGGTTTTGAAAACCAGTCTCAAAAAGCTTCAGTTAATGTTTACATGTGCCACTCCTGTTTTGAGGTGGTTGTACTAGACAGTATTTCAGCAAACCCCATTGTGACATGGAAATGAAGATGATGAAAAAGGAGGTGATTCTGTCTTTCAAATCATTATCTTAACATAATTGTAAAGCTTTTGTGCTTGCCACAGTTTCCTCTGGGCAAATGGCGATTTCCTACTTCAGCTGCTAGCGACAGAATCCAAAACAAATCAAGGTGGCTGGCTCTGTGACCATAGCAGTGAAGATGAGCCCATACCTAGATACTTCACAGGCAAGTGCAAACCTGCATCTTAGCTTGTGCTTGGCAGGTTTCTACATGTTACCCAGTGCACATGTACAGTGTTCTTCCTGGCTGTCCTGGCAGGAAGACAATGGCAATTAGCATTGTCTATCTTACAACATCTATCTTAAATTTGTTTAGTCTGGCAATAATCCTCCAAAGGGGTTCAGGATTCCTCACAAGATCTATTGGAACTATGCTGTGTGGGCAGGTTTTCAAATCACAGGTGCAGGACAGTTGATTCATATCTTAATAGTGGGAGGGCATGGGGAGGTTCAATCTAGTCACCTGATCTGTGTGCAGAGAGTTGCAACAAAACGCTTTGAACGATTAAACAGGTTTGAAAGGAACTCCGAGCGAGCAGTACGTGTGTACATAAAGAGGAAAGTGTTAGTGTTTTCCAGTAATGTTTTATGTCCTGCGTCTTGGCTTCCCTGGTTACCGAAGCCATGGGGACGTAAGCAGGGCCCGAGTTACGGGGGCGAGAGCGCTGCGCCCGTGGCCGCGGCGGCCAGTCAGCTGCGGGGACCGGGGGCTTTAAACGCGCGGCGGCCGCACCGCGCCCCGTCCTACTGCTCCCTCGTGCCCAGCAGAGGCACCCGGGTACGTGCGCGATGGGTCCGGCTCGGCGCGGGGTGAGCGGGAGGGCGGATCGGGCTGTCGCCGTGACTCGGGGGAGGCAGCCGCGCGGCCCTTCGTGTCCTGCTCTCCCCTTCCCCTCCATCCATCTTGGCGGGCAGTGCAGGGTACATCCCGGGGCAGCCCGGTTTTGGCTTGGCGGGGAGAGCGGTGGGTGTGTCCCCGTTTCGCTTTCTCCTGGGACAACCTATTGGTTCCCTCGCTCTCCTCCATATCAGCCCTCTAGTGCGAAGAGGAGCAGCTCCGAAGCTCCTCAGCTCCGCATCTACAGCCTTTCGGCTCCGGAGCCGTGCGGTCTTGCCCCGGCTCCGCTCCTCCAGCCCGCCGTCGCTACCTGCAGCGCTGCCCCAATTCTCCGGTTCCCGCGGCCCGGGGGCGTGGCGGTGCAGCGCACACCCACACGCGCCGTCCCCTGACCGCCCTTCTCTCGCCCTCCCCTGCAGTCGCGCTCTGCAGCCGATCCCTCCAACAAGAGGAGCGCGCCGCCCGTCCCCAAGAATGGGACGGCGGCCGCCCCCGCGATTGGGCTGCGCCCGCGTACCGCCCTGGAGGACATCGGCAACTGCATGGCTGAGCCGAAAGTGCGGCCAGTCGCCAAGAAGTCGACGTCGGAGGGAGACCACGGGCAGCCGAGTGTCAAGTACGCCCCCGCCCCGGAGAGGATGGTCACCAGGAGGCTGCTGAGGCTTTCCGCCAAGGAAAATGTGCCTCCGCCAGCGCCGGAGCCCCAGCCAGAGCCCTCACAGGTACCGGCTGCGGCCTCCTTGTGCCGTGTGCCTTCCCCAGCCCAGGGCTTGGCTGCCGCTGCAGCCATGCCTTCCTCTGGTGCCCTGAAATAGGGGTCGTGAGTCCCTGCAGTGCTCCATGCTGCAGGGTTGCAGCTTGGCCCACACTGGGCTGTGGAGGGAGGTGCTGTCTGCACTGATTTTCTGAATTTCCTGGTAGTCAGAGCATCTGTCTCCAATCCCCATGAAAATATGTGAATGTCATCCAGCAGAAGACATACTGCGTCAGGCTTTTTCTGATGTCTTGCTTGAGTCTGAAGACCTAGATAAGAAAATAGTAATGACTCAAACCTGTGCAGCAACTATATGAAGGACATCTACAAGTATGTGAGACACCTGGAGGTTGGTAGGCATCTACTGACGTTTGCAGTAAACCTGTCCTTGTATGTGTGGCTTGCCTTGGAGTTGGTATTCACTTTCATGTGTGATTTCTCCAGAGGCATTAGTAAGCCTCTTTCAACTTTAAAATACAGGATTGAACTCAGCTGATAACACGAAGAGATGCCGGTTGTTAGACCAATCAGCTACTAGTACTATGCTCTTTCTAGCCCATGTCTAGTGAGCAAGAAAACCTTGTGCCCTGTGGTCTACACCTATGGGTTATGTCTGTACCAAACTCTCTGATAAGGATAAGGACAGGACAAGAGGAAATGGCCGCAAGCTGTGCTAGGGGAGGTTCAGGTTGGACATCAAGAAGAATTTCTTTACTGAAACGGTGGTCAGACACTGGAATGGCCTGCCCAGGGAAGTGGTAAAGCCACTCTCTGAAAGCGTTCAAAAAATGACCGGATGTGTCACTTGATGAGGTGGTGTTCAGTCACAGGTTGGACTTGATCTTGGAAGCCTTTTCCAATCTTAAATGATTCTGTGATTCTAAGGCTTACACCTTACAACACCACACAGGCTAGGCTTTGCAAATGCTTCAGATAAGTGACTACACCTATTAACCCTATTCCTTCCACACAGGAAAATTGACCTCTCTGATGCAAATACCTGGCTGGACAGGAAATCAATGGGAACATGAGTGCCATACTAATAGACTGGCTTGTCCAAGTTCACCTGAATTTCAGGCTCCAGCAAGAGACCTTGTACTTGACAGTTGCAATCATCGATTGCTTCCTGCAGGTGAGCATCTCTTGCTCAGTGCCACGTAATGCTTTTCCCCTAGGCTAAAATGCTGGTCAGTAACACCCTACATGGCTGGACATACCCTTAACAAAATACAGATGACCAAAGGACATTTGGTTCTCAGTTATATGTACCACACAAAGCTCTTGGCTATCAACAGTGAGATGATGTATCAAAACCGCCTACTCCTCTCCCTGATTTGAACTCAAGGGCTTCTAACACCCCTGCAAGTGCCAAGAGAGGTAACAGAGGGTATAGTTACTCCGTATAAGTGGGTATGAACATCCTGCCATATAACAAACCTTACACTGACTACCTTGAAAACCTGTGTTCTGAGGGAAGTCAATCAGATAAATCTGCTACTTGCTACACTACTGCTTCTTGCTACAGGACAATGCTGTTTCCAAGGCGAAGTTGCAGCTGGTTGGTGTCATAGCTATGTACATTGCCAGCAAATATGAAGAGATTCTCACATATCTCAAGTGTTGAGAATAGGTGTTACTGTAAATTGCATCTGGAAAAGGCAATACTTAACTATGGCAACTTGTTAAAACGCTCAAAATTTTTGAGCACTGCAACTGAGCCTGGTTGAGACCTGTCTCCCACATAGAAATGAGTTTTATTTATCTGTTCCTGTGACATGAGTGTCACTCACCAAAATTCAGTGTTAAAGTGCATGCCTGATACTGCAGGTAACTGCTAGACTGCCATTGAAAGGGGTGGTCCTAGACTATGAGCGACCTAATATAAAACAGAACTGCTCTGTGATTAAACCACTTGAATTTCAACCCTGTACTCTGAAAGTGTTCTCTAAGGAAGTATTTCTTCCTGCTTAACTAAACCAAGGCTTGACAGGATGCTCTTGCCCTAGAGATAGCCCATATTCAACTCTGACTTACTGCAGGTGAACTGTGAACCATACATTCTGGCCATGTACCTGGTGGAGCTGTGTATTGTGAAATATTAGCATGGTTCACTTCCCTCCATCCCGGATTGCAGCAGCTGCCTTCTGTTCGTCTCTGAAACTCCTCGATGGATGCAAGTTGGTAAGTTGTGCTTGTCAGGCCACCTCCTACTTCGTAACTCAGTGTGCCTGTGCAGCAGCTTAAAAGGCCACTCTTAGGAGGTGCATACCTCCTCCATTCCTCATGGTATTTCACCATATTCTTGTCTCCCTGTGGCCCACTAAAAGGCGACAGCAGTAGGGCAGTACCTGTTAAAACCTCCCACTGTAAGACAAGAGACCACATCTGTCCAAGCAAAACTGAAGGTGAAGAACCCAGTGTACTTGGATTATTCTAATAGGCTTTATCTAATGGATTCCCTTCCTTTCAGTTACCACTTCTGCAACGCTACATATCTTACACTGAGAGTGACATTCTCCAGTTATGCGGCAAATGGCAAAGAATGTAATCAATGTGAATAAGTGTGCTGCCAAGCAAAATGTAAGAATCTTAGGGTGCAGGGCTGGGGGGAGAATATATGTGGTTATGTGTCAATACATGGCACACCGAGGCTGATTCAGTTGGGCCACTGCGGACAGATTTAAATAAGATCTGCTCACTTCTGAGCTGAAGATCTTTATCTTGCTCAGGTGGCATGAGCCATCCATGAACTGGGTTTGCGTACTAGGATGGGCTTGGCTGGATCACCAAGCCTTAAGTGAACTGAAATAGTTCATGAACAGGGTAAACATGATCAACTTTATTTTTCTGCAGGCAATCACAAAGAAATATGCCACAGATGCCAGAATGATTTTTGCTTTTATAATTCCTTCAGATATATATTTGTAGCTCTGTAGATTATTGTTGTATAGTTACATAGTTCCTAGCTAGCCACAGTACTTTTCCCTACCTTTTCCCTACCCTGGTAGGCAGAAAGACAAAACACATTCCAGACCCTCCAAACCCTGGGGGTCCAAGGCCCCTATCCTATCTTGGTTCTTCCTGGGAGCCAAGGTTGAAACTAGCTCTTTGAGACACATTTTCATAACCAAAGTTTAGTTCCTATCTAAGGGGAGAGGGGGATTCAGAGAGGGTTGAATTGGGGAGAATTACTTCATCACTTGTTCTTCTAATTGGGAATTCTTGTCAATTATGCTAATTTGCTAAACTTATAAAACTGTATTCACCCCATGCAGGGGAGGCATTTTTCCATATCTGCCACTGGAGGCCTCCAGTAAAGACTAACCTTTATATTACGTCCTATACTGATATTGCCTTGAAAGTGTGTTGTTTCATTTCTAGTTCTTTAAGGCATCAACCACCACCGCCAACACCAAGATAAGCACCACTGAACAGTTGTACTCTCTGATTATATGGGATCTGGCTAAAAATTTTTAACTCCTATATGAACTTAAGCAGAATGCTGAAGTATATACACTATACAGTATATCACTGTATATACAAAGTACCTTATTTGTATTAAACTTATTAAAGCTGTTACCGTTTTTGGTTTGGTTTTTTGGGGGGGGGGGAGAGGGCAGTACAGTTACCTTCCTCCTACAGCTGAGGCATCTTGCTGAAGGCTGTGACCAGTGCTGAGAGCTTGGGTGAGCTCTGGGGCCAGCTCAGGTGCTCGCCTGGGGTGGTGTATGGACAGGAGCATTGGCATGGGCCCTGCTAGTGTGGTGGTGGAGTGTCTGCCAGATTAGACTTGGGGGGCAGCAGAGAAAACAGCTGTGTGAGGTGGATGATCTGCTCAGCCTGGTGGCAGAGCTCAAAGAGGAAGGAGAAAGTGTTTAGGACTCTAGGAGATCGACTGGTGGCGCCGTACTCTCCTCTCCCATAGACAATTACACAGGCTGTACAAGGTCGTCACAAGGTAGTCACTGGAACAAGCTGCNGGTTTGAAGGCGCGGCCATGGCGGCGCTGAGTCGGGAGCGGGATTGGGCCTCGGCGCCGACCCGGGAGATGGAGTCGGCCCTGGCCTCGGCGCTGACGCGGGAGCTGGAGCCGGAGCCGGCTCCGGCTCNAGGCATTTTTCCATATCTGCCACTGGAGGCCTCCAGTAAAGACTAACCTTTATATTACGTCCTATACTGATATTGCCTTGAAAGTGTGTTGTTTCATTTCTAGTTCTTTAAGGCATCAACCACCACCGCCAACACCAAGATAAGCACCACTGAACAGTTGTACTCTCTGATTATATGGGATCTGGCTAAAAATTTTTAACTCCTATATGAACTTAAGCAGAATGCTGAAGTATATACACTATACAGTATATCACTGTATATACAAAGTACCTTATTTGTATTAAACTTATTAAAGCTGTTACCGTTTTTGGTTTGGTTTTTTGGGGGGGGGGGAGAGGGCAGTACAGTTACCTTCCTCCTACAGCTGAGGCATCTTGCTGAAGGCTGTGACCAGTGCTGAGAGCTTGGGTGAGCTCTGGGGCCAGCTCAGGTGCTCGCCTGGGGTGGTGTATGGACAGGAGCATTGGCATGGGCCCTGCTAGTGTGGTGGTGGAGTGTCTGCCAGATTAGACTTGGGGGGCAGCAGAGAAAACAGCTGTGTGAGGTGGATGATCTGCTCAGCCTGGTGGCAGAGCTCAAAGAGGAAGGAGAAAGTGTTTAGGACTCTAGGAGATCGACTGGTGGCGCCGTACTCTCCTCTCCCATAGACAATTACACAGGCTGTACAAGGTCGTCACAAGGTAGTCACTGGAACAAGCTGCCCAGAGTTGTGCTGGAGTCACCATCCCTGGGCCTATTCAAAAAATGTGTGGATATGACAGTTGAGGTCATGGTTTAATGGCGAACAGGATCAGTGTGCTGGGTTGACAGCTGCACTTGCTCTTAAACCCAAATAAGTCTCTGGTTCTATGCAGCGGCTCTCTTCACTTAGTGTTTATTTTTTTTGCAGTCTATACTTTACTTCGGTTAGTAGCTTGCACCTATTGCTTCTATCTCCACGCGAACACTAGGTCAGAGGCAAGGACTTACTGCGCTTTACCTAGTGCTTGGCAATTATGGTTTTTTTCCCTTGCACGTACTGAACCACGGCCGCGGCACCGCCCTCAGGCCGGGCTGCGGGCGGGGGCGGGGCCCTCCGACGCCGCTGCTCTGCGCAGGNGGGATGAAGGGACGCGCAGCCTCTGACCGTTGTCGCTTTATTCCCGCCGCAGCCTGAGGGACCGAATGAAGGACCAGCTCATGGAATACAACACGGCCGTTCTTAGCGGTAAGTACATCCCTCCTCGCAGTGGGATCTTGCACTAACAGAGAATGCGACGTGACATGTATATATATATTTTTTTTAATAAGTCTTTAATTATTTATCAAAAGTGCTACTTACGATAATGAAATTTTTTCTTGGCCTTACGTTTTACCACGTTTTCTAGGCAGCTTTTGAGACGTATTTGAATGTTGACAAAGATGCCTTATAGTTGTTGCCCACTGTGCTTTCTCTTCTTTTCTGGGTTTGAACTTAAGACTCCCCTGACACGTAGTGATGGTTTTCAGAAACCTGATCACTGGGGCTAAAGTCTTGCCAAAAGTCTGCCAAAATGTTTGGCAGCAATACTGATTTAAGGTGTTTCCATTACCTGTAGAGTCACTAGATGATTTGGGTTGGAAGGGACTTTAAAGACATCTGGTTCCAAACCCCCCAGCATGCGCAGGGGCACCTTCCACTAGACCGTGTTGCTCAGAACCGTATCTGACCTGACAACCTGATCTTGAACACTTCCAGGGATGAGGCATCCACAGCTTTTCTGGGCAGTCTCTGCCAGTGCCTCGCTGTGCCTCACCACCCCACAGTGTATCTAATCTAAACCTACCTTCTTTCAGTTTGAAGCCATTCCCCCTTGTCCTGTCACTACATGCCCTGGTAAAAAGTTCTTCTCCAGCTCTCTCATAAGCTCCATTCAGGGACAGAAAGGACTCAGTAAGGTCACCGTGCAACCTTCTCCGAGCTGAACAACCACTCTCTCAGCCTTTCCTCATAGGAGAGGTGCTCCAACCCTCTGATCATCTTTACTGACCTCGTCTGGACCTGCTGTAACAGATCCATGTCCTTCTTATGTTGGGAATCCCAAGCTTGAATGCAGCACACCAGGTGGGGTCTGCCAAGAGCAGAGTAGAGGGGCAGAATCACCTCCCTCGACCTGCTGCCCACATTTCTGGTACAGCCCAGGGTGCAATTGGGTACATGCTCTTCCACTGAACCATCCAGTGGCATATATAGAGCAATGTCATGAACCAGCTCCAGCTCATCTAAAAAGTGCTACATTAAAATATTTTAAAGCATAATTATTTCTCTGATACAGCCAATTGATAGTGTAGTCTCATTAACAGTAAAAGAGACAATAAAGCTTGGAGGTAGAAGTAAGAAATAATTTGTTGACACTAAAAATGCTGATCCTTTATGCTCTGTAGATTGTATTTAAAAGTGTCTGCTGTGGTTTTTTTAATGATGTTCTGTTTTGCAGGTCAGGAAAATTTCCCTGATCATGTAATTGAAGAAAAATGTATCCAGAGGTATGTCACTGGATAACCTCAAAATTCTCTTGTAGATATTCCTTCTTAGTGAATTGCTGGATTAACAGGCAGTACTTTGGAGAAGTTTTGTGAAAATAATGGAAACTAAGAGAAAATGTGGGGAAAAATGCTTTATCCCTTTTCCTAATGTACTTCTGTATCTGATGTGGCTTCTAAATTTGCAGTCCTTTATGTGATGGCTAGAATTCACTAATATAGTTCCACATGCTAAATTACTCCTGGCCCTAATAATCTGTGGCTTACATGAAAAATTCTTACATTAGATATGTAGCAAGCAAGTTAAAATGTGACACTGCCTTTAAACTTTGTTATCTTCACACTCAGGTTTTCTGTCTTATTGCTTTTTATCTTTCAGTGCCACACAAGATTTGCAAAGAGATATAGAGGGAGTAAAAGTCTCTTTCTGGAACAAGACATTGGCCTTGAAAAGGTAGAATTTTCTTCATCCTTTCTCTCTGTGTATATAGATGCATATATACATAGGTCTAATTAAAATGGGATTTTAAAGTGATATGGGAGCTTGGGGAGATTTTAAGTACCATTGAACCATATAAATGCAGATGGATATGCTGTAGAAAACAAAACAAAAAAAACCCACCACCAGATCTAAAAACTTACCAGTTGAAATGTCTAAACCCAAAAATTCCTTCACAGTTATGAAAGTGTGACTGTACAGATCAGAAAGCATATTTCTTGGCAGTATTTTCCAAATGCATATGAAAAGATGGAAGTTGATAATGTTAGACATCCCATGTTATATGCCTTTTTATTTGAATTCACACCTGTACCCAGCTTCCTTTCTGCAGACTCTGGGATTAACGGTGTCCAAATATGTTGGTCAAGAGAAGAAGGAGTTGTCACTCTCACAAATAATCACTGGTACTTCTTTCTTTTCCTGAGAGTTAAGGCCCATTATTTAAGAAGTGTGTTATTTAAAAGCTACTGAATATTTTGTTTATATAATTCCGACATGAAAGTGGACAAAAGTGAAATCCTGGAAATTATCTTTTTTTATTACTTATGTAAATCTGCTTCTCTCTGTTTCCTTTGAGTTCTCATCAGTCTTGTGTTATTTCTTACACTATGCAGGATCCAAATTATGGATGCCCTGAGAAACAAAGTTAGTCAAGATGATGAGGAGTCACGGTAAGGTGTTCTTGGGGGTCAGATGCCTAGAAAGGAATGGACTTTGCACAGTTTATTGTGACATATTTCTAGATTATTTCATTTTACCTCTTGTGAAAGCAAGCTTCCTCTTTCTAGATTTCACAGAATGATATACTGTCTACTTTCTGGCTAGAATCAGCATGATCAGACCTCATACACCCACTGTAGATTTACAGATGGGCTCTGAATTTACCCACCTTTGATTACAGAGATCATAACTCTTGATTCACTAGTAAGAACTGCTTGTAGCCAAGAGAGCTTTTTGTCTTTAGTGCCTGAATTATCTGCATTTATAATAGCTGAGCACGTATTACAGGCTTGTAACAGGGCCTTGCCTCTGCTTTGCTGCCTTTATTAATTAACCACGTAGGAGCAAAATGTCTTTGAAAGAGAACTGAAAGCTTAAACATATTTAAAAGTAGCTTTTAACTTCCTGACCGATATTAACAGGTGGATGCATATGAAGTGTAATATGAGAAATTTAATTTATGTCAGAAATACAGCTAAGGTATTGCATCTCCACTATTTAGGAGCTTTAATTTGTAGCCTTTTTCAAATGGCTAGACTTTCTTGATGCCTTCCAAACTCTGAAAGTGATTTGAAATGTTGGACAGACTTAAATGAAGTCTTAGGGAAACTGAAAGGGAAGTAAGGGAACTCTTTGGCCTCTACAATGATACTTAGTATATTAACTGTAAAAAGAAGAGTGTGCAGACGTAATATTATTTTGCTGTTATGAGAAATGAGACATTCTTTATTTAAGCCAAATGAAGTTGATTAAAACATTTATAATATTGACTTATATTAGTGGTCTTAAGGTATGCAACTGTTTCCTTCCTTAGTCTGATCCTGGAAACAATGAAACACATAGTATTGCTCAGCCGGACAATAATTGAATATCAGCAGGTAAGTGGCAGCTGTAGCTTCCCTTGCTGTTGTGCAGGTCAACCAACCTCAGCATGGGCAGGAGTGGGCTTTGAAAGCAACAGGACTGCACAAGTCATTCACAGCTAAATATGTGGTGATAAGGGTGCAGCTCCTACTGCTGTCAAAATTATTGAGAGGATTACTTAAAGTGAGCATGTAAGTAAGTCTGTTTTAGAGTTGCTCTTAGCTGTTGATTGCCCTTTTGTGGATTGAATTAGCATCTTTCAATATTTTTGGAGACAAGAGTCTGGAAAATACATTTTTTTTTCCCTTTCAGCAAGCACACCAGAAGGAACAGCAGTTGATTGACATTAAAAGGAAAAGACTCTGTAAGTGTGTTATCTGTATTGACCATGGTTTGTATTTTAATGTAGAGTTCATATAGTTCATATTTTGAAGTTGTTCTACTAGCAATATTAGTTTACTTGGGAAGTAACAAAACTCTCAACACAGTTATAAAACTTGTTAAAAGAGTAGGAAGTACTGTAGAGATGACCTGATATTTTCCCTACCTGGACATGAGACTGACATGTTAGAATGAAAGATACAAGACAACACTCAAAAACAATGTGGCAGCATTTTATTATTTAATGTAAGCTCCCCAGAAAGTTACACATTGTTTAGTCATTTAAATCAGCCCTACAGCACCTAAAAGATACTTTTTTGTCATACTGCCCAGTTATGAGGTGTTTGCAGGATAGGGAGGGGATATACTTACGAAGAAGTGTATATATATTGGTATTCAGCAGTCTTGTTAGAGTGAGTCAAATTTAGAAGTGAAGTCAATATTCAGAACTTAGTAAGGTAAATGTGTTCTTTGGATGTTCTTTCTTTCATGACCAGTTTTGCAACCAATTTTAACAGCTATTGTTTGATTCATGCACAGGTAGTTATGTATATGTTGACAGTAATGAACAAACACAATGAAATAACTGTTCACATGGGAAAAATGAACATACTTAATATCTTTGCAAATAAAGGAAGGAATGCTCTGCCAGCATTCTTTCAACATATGAACTGCCCCTAAATACTTTTAATCAGTCTAGTTTTCAGCCTAGTTTCCTATAAAAATAGTAAAATTCGCTGGTCATGTCCATGTGCTCATTGTATGACTTTGGAGTTTGGTTTCAGTGAAATCTGAAAAAGGAGTAAGGGTCTTAAAAAGGTATGAAAAAGACCTATAAATGTTGTGGCACTTGAAAACAGGGTATAGGACAGATGTGCAAATTGCAGTCCCTGCCTGAGGGAAATGCGGACGGCATACAACATACTTCCTGTTTTGCTGTTGGCCAGGGAGCCAGTTGTTGTAGTTTGATACCAGGTAGCCACAGCATGTGTTGCCTCTTTCATGAAAGAAATATTTTGACATATATTGAAGGGAAGGAGTGGAGTGTGAAGTTAGGGTTATTGCAGTAGAAGTACTTTAGGTGGCTGTGAGGAAAAAAGAGTATCTTCAGTTCTGCTGTTCACCTAACTACTTCTTAATGCTTCATTTTCCTGATAATATAACAGCACTAAAAAAAGATGGAGGACAGAAACTACAGGAAATTCAGACCATGATGAAAAAGCAAAAGGAGAAACAAGCAAGTGTGAATGTCACTGAAACAGAGAAGTTGCTTGATAAATTAGAAAAAGAAAGACAGATGACTACAATAATTCAAAACGTGTTCCAGGTAATGTTGTGTGGCTTTTAGAACCAAGTTTACAATTTTTTATTACACTCAAGGTAACATACTGTATTGCAAATGTAACTTAACAACACAAAACTGTGTTTTCTAAAACGTTTAATTTTAACAGTGGTACTGGAAAAACTGTGTATGGAAGGAAGACTTCTATTGCTTTAAAGGCTGAAAGCATGAAATTGTCATGAGCATCTTTGCATTAATTTTTTGCAGGGTTTAGAGACAGTCTATCAATCTATCTCTGTTTCTTCAAAGATACAAAATAATGCACTTTCTTGAAGAACGTCTGTCACAGCAATCACTGTATTTCCTTCTACTCTGAGTCACATCTGCACCCTACCAAATCAGTTCCCCCATCTCATGGTTAGAAAAAGTAAATAGGTATTAATCCCATGTTACTAGTGAGCCTTCATCTGCCCCTTCTGACCATATGCCTTCTCTGTTTGTGTCACCCCCTGCAGCTCTGTGAAAGCCCTGGCCCACAGCAACAGCCAGTCTCCAAATCCTTTCAGCAGCATAGCCTTTGCCCTTTTGGTTTTCCATGTATCAGGGGCTGCCAACTAGTCTGAATACGTGCAGCCGACTGGCAGGTCACCTGGAGTGTGGAAGTGAGGAAGAAAACGTTGTGGTTTGGGTTAGGGTGGAAGGGTCTCAGGCTGCAGAAGAACTTCAAGGACGCAAAGAGTGTTCTGTCTTTTTGCATTGCATCCTATGGCTGCTACTGTTTTGCATTGATAACATTGTTACATCTCAAATTGAGAATGAGAAATTTAACGTTTTACTGGGATTTAGATTAGAGTCTAAAACTATCTCCTAGTTTTGTATTCCTGAAGTTTTCTGAGCCCTAAGTAGAGAAAATCCTCTTTGGTTAAATTTAAATTCCCATTTTCAATCCAGAATGGCAGGATGACAATGTTACCTGTGTTATTTTGTGTTTGAGGCAAACTTTATTTCATATTGTTAAAAATATTCTCTAGGTTTCTGCGTTTAAAATAGAGATAGTATGCAGGCCCCTCTAGGAAATCAAAAAGCATGGATTTGGGGGGTTTTTTTTGCCTACGTATCAATAGGATCTAAACCAATACTTCCTTTTCTCCTTTTTCCCCCCCCATCCTGCCTACTTGAAACACTTGGGAATTTCAAGGGCTTTCAAATTAAAAGTTAAAAAGCAGACTTTCTTTGAGATATTTTACTAGGAGTTGTCCTTTGCAAAGGCTTGTTTTAACCTGTAAATCTTTCTCATTTATAGACCATCATAATTGGAAGCAGAGTTAACTGGGCAGAAGATCCATCTTTAAAGGCAATTGTTCTACAGCTTGAAAAAAATGTCTCCTGAGACAGGAGATGTGGTGTTTATTTTATACACTGTATACATTTTAACTAAACTTGATAGATTATATGTATCTCAAAGACACACTTCAAGAATTTTAAAGTTTGACCTTTCTGAAAGATGTTGTTCTGTCTAGAGAATCAGAATGTGCCAAGCAATTCTTCAAAATTAAATTTATCTTCTGGTAGACAAGAAATGTTTGAACGGGTGGTGCAGCTGATGAAATGAAACTGCCTGAAGACTCACTTCTCAAGATGTCCTGTCTCAAGCACTCATTTTCCTCTGAAAGGCGGCAATAACACAAGAAAGGTTTCAAGGTTTTATGTAGAAGTGTACTTAAACTGAGGCTCTGCTGTACCCCTCTTCTGGGGACCAGCAGGCCATGGAGCTTAGGCAGGGTGCATGACCTTGCTCTATCCCAGTGGAAATATCAGTCTGGAAAATTTATTAGGAAGTCTGGAGTTGGGATTATTTTTGTTATTAAGGCATTATGTATAATTTTGAACACCAGAAAATTTATGCTCTTGTTAGCAGCAACTCTTGTCTACAGAGGTGACTTCATACTGTTGACTGTGCAGCTAAGCAGTGTTTTAATTACATGTCTTCACTAGCATTTGTGCTTTTTATAACTGGTGTTGTTTGATGGTTGAAGGAAATTCACTCGGGGTGTAGCATATTTTGGGAGCGTATAGTGTCCCTTTTTATCTTGGTGTGTATCTTCACTTTTAACTTGGCAAGTGATCACGAGCTTTTTTTTTTAGGTGGGTGGCTTGATCTTATAACAAGAATAAAACGTTGATTTTCCTGAAAATGTTTTATTTGGTTTGGAGGTTTTTTTAACTTATGGTAAAGCAGTTTGTTTGGCGGGCCGGGCCAGAGTTCCGGGTCCCGCCCACGGCGGGCGGGCGTGGCTATGGGCGGGGCCCGGAACTGCCACTCAGGCTCGTCACCATGGGCAGCAAGATGGCGGCCGCCACCAGGGCGGTGCAGGTAAGGGCGGCGCCGGGACAGCGGTGTCTGAGACAGCCGGAGCCCTGACTCGGGCGGCGGGGCTCGCTTCTCCTGCTGCCGCCGCCGAGCAGCAGGCCTGAGGCGGCCGCGGCTTGAGGACACGCCGCCGGGGCGGCCGGTGTCCTTGGGGAGAGCCGTTCAGTGGTGCGCGCGCGGTGTCGCAGGTGCCTGGTGCTGTGATAGCAGAGGGTGCGGAGCTGGCTGGCAGCTTCTTCCTAAGCTGGGCCTCTCCAACGTGAAAGTGCTTTGTACAGGCAGAGCACAGCTCACGATTCTGTGTGCTAAAGTGCTGTGGAACCACGGGATGGTTTGGATTGGAAGGGACCTTTAAAGGTCACCTAGTTACAACCCGCCCCTGCCGTGCGCAGGGACACCTTCAGTATACCAGGTTGCTCAAAGCCCCATCCAGCCTGGCTTTAGCCACTTCCAGGGATGGGGCAGCCACAGATTCTCTGGACAACCTCTGCCAGTGCTTCACCACTCTCAAAGTAAAGATTTTCTTCCTAATCTTCCTAATCTTTCTAATCCAAACCTGCCCTGTTTGGGTTGTAAGGTCTCCCTAGAGCCTTCGGCAGGCTGAACAATCCCAGCTCTCTCAGTCTGTCCTCACAGGAGAGGTGCTTCAGCCCTCTGATCATCTTTATGGCCCTGCTCTGGACTCACTCCAGCACGTCCATGGTTTTTTTTTGCTTTGGGGACCCCAGAGCTGGACACAGCACTATGGGTGGGTTCTCACCAGAGCAGATTGCATTGTGATTGCATTCATGCAACGACAGTGGCTGTTTCTGCACGCACACATGATGAGAAAAGGAAGACAAAGCCTGTACGTGCTCTGACATCAGGATGCAGGCCTACTTTTTAAGTAAAATTCTTCCTGGGGTAAACTTAGAACTTCAAGAAGTAGTAAGTGTATCAAAGTAGTGGTGCACCAGTTGAGAGTGGTTGTTTGATACATTGTACATTCCATTTTATTATATCAAGATAACCTGTGTCTGTTTCTCCCACTACCCGGTCTCGTTCTAGGTAGTCAAGCCACATACTCCATTAATTAAATTCCCAGACAGAAAAAGTGGTCCCAGACCTAAAAGTAAGTATTTTGTGTATGGATACAGTTTGCACCACATTTCATTACATGAACTGTTTTATTTAAGAACCAGCATCCACCTTCTCTGTTTCAGTTATACAACTGAACTGAGTTGGAACAGGGGTTTTGAACCATGCTTGATTTAGTTTGAAGGCAACTCTTAGGCTTTCTGTACAACTTCTTTTCTGTACAACTGTGTGTAGACACATGATGCATGCACATCTTTATTTTTTCCTCAAGAAAGATTCACAAAGATTTCTAGTGTTGTTTTTCTACTTTTATACAAAGTCGCATTTGCCCCAATACTAATATTTACTGAAATGAATGTGCCCAAGTCAGTTTGAAGCAGCTTTAGGTATTCAGTGATATTTGCATAAATGATGTTGCATTTTCCTTATTTTTTCTTAGTTGAAGCATGCAATGTATTTTCTGCTGTGTTTTCAAAACATGACTATAGCTGGGAGAGACAGCACTCTGTACATTTTAAGAAGTATTTTCTTGTATTACTAATTAATGCTGAGGAAAAAAAAAATCATTGCAGTCTTTGACATTAACTTTTATACCTATGTTGATATTTATGGTATTCCCAATACTATTATATTTAAACCACAGATTTATATTAGCAATATGTTGGTTTAGAAGTCCTTTTGCATCAAAAAGCATCTGAAAGAAAAGTAGGAGTTGTCTTCAAAAGCTCTGTTATTCTCACTTCTTTGGAAATTATAGTATGCCATGTTATTTGCCACAGCATTATCAAGCCCACAATTAACTTTAAGTTTAGTTTAATATTTAAAGGCTCCGCAGTGCACATAAATGCTTCTTCTGACTTACCTGTGAACTCTTCAGGAACTATTTTCTGTGATAACTTTCTGTCAAAATTCTGTACATTTTGCACAGTTCAGCCAAATGCACCACCTTTCATGCCAGTGAACAACTTTCTCAAAAGCTTGAAAATGTGTTTCTTACCTCTTGTTTATCTCTGTGTCAGAAGATTTTTGTGGCTGTATCTTAAGTACGTTGGACTTTTCTACCTTAATCAGGATCTGTCATCTCGTTAGTAAACTGCAGCCTACTCTGTCTTGTTTGAATGCTGTAGCAAAAACTGCATTTAACTGTACCAGGTTATTGCTTCTACGGAGCTAAATGGCTCCTCAGAGCAACTAGGGATGTGAAAGGCCAGCCGGATTCTGCTGGGCCTATTACTACTATTAGTACATCATGGTCTCGAACAGGGAAGGGAGAGATGTAGTAGAGACTGTATCAGAACTAAAGCAGCAGCACTAAAACTTCTGATTACTGCACTTCGATGTTTTTAATTAGCTAATGAGTCTACTCCAGCTACACTTCAGACTGAAACATACAGTAGAGGAAAATTCTTGACAAATCTCTAGACTTTTTTGTGGTAGATGAAACAAACTTGGAGAAACTGCTTTTTTTTTCATATGTAAGGTATGTTATTTCTTGAAACAAAAGTACTTTGCCCCTTGTTCAGAATATGCTGCTTCTGATGGGCTCACTTCTGCCTTGCTCTGTTTGGGGTCTTCCACCATTTCTGAACCACCTTGAGACTTTCAGACCCAGTCTTATGACTGACAGCTTCTGAACATGCCTCTCGATGGTGGCTTGCTCACAATGCTGTAGGTGTTTGATGTCCCAATCCTGCAACTGCCTCAGACTCATTAACGCTAAAACTCCCTCCTCTCCTTTATGGTCATTGGTCTTGTTGGAGCCAGGAAGGACAAAGGCAGGCAAAACGGTGGTGTTTTAGCTGCTCACATGCTTTGGTTCATGCAGTCTTCATGCTGCTTATTTTGTAGTTATATAGAGCCTCTGTCCAGCTGTTAGATGTTCCACTTGTCTTGCTCATTTTTCTGGAGCACTGGGAAGGACTTCTGTAGAAGCATTCCGCTTTGTCGTGTGTTTCACTCTTATATATATATAGGACTGAGTGCTGAAATGAACATATTGCTGTGATCTCTGCCCTGCTTGGTGGGGTAATTGCATAATTGCATTGTAAAATCCACCATGGTCAGACAGACCTAAGGTTCAGAATGCTGACTGTAACCACACTGTTAAGGTTCAGAATGCTGACTGTGACCACACTGTCCTTTTGTCATCTCTTTCATCTGCACAATCAAGGCAACTTCTCTAATGTGAATTCCTGAAGCTTAGCTCCTGATCCTCACCTGTGAAGAACTTCATGCACTCCTTGGTCTCTGAATTTCATTAACATTGGTTGCTGATGCCCTATACTTGGTGGTCATTCTGCATATCATTAACAAAATGTGATAGGATGCCATTTTGTAATATTAAAAATGGGTACAGCACTGCATTGCACTTTGTGGTCTGTTGTGGTTGTGAGCTGTATCCTTCTGTAAGCCTCTAGATCTTTTTCACTTGTCTGTCTCTACAGTTGCAGTAGACGGAAAGCATCATCTCAGTTATCTTTCTACATAATTGCCCACACACATTTACATAACTTTATGCTTTTTTTCCAAGTACAGCTTCCCAGTGAAAGAGCCATTGTTAGGGTATATGCTGATATATCTTCTGTTTCCACATCAATGTTTCTGCCATTCAAACTACTGTCAGAATTTTTAGGTTCTGCACTTGATACATTTAACAACAATAAAAGCAGGTTGTTAAAAGTAGAGTGACTTAACTCTTTTAGGTATTTGTTATAACGAACAAGATTTTCAAGCAATTGTAGGTTTTACTGGCTGTTTATTAATTTTACAGTCTATTAATATTTCTGTAAATGGTTTTGAAATCTGGGTTTCAGTACAGGAATCTCTACAAGCAAGTGTGCCATCTCTCCATGCTTCAAAAGCAATGGAATCTGTAGGAGGCATATCACCGGCCTTTAAAAATATATCACCTGTTAGTAGAGTACAAGGTACTCCAGACACTTCTGAATTAACAAGAACCTTACCTCAGAAATACAGAAGGAGACAAATGTCAGATGAAGAGATTGAATATATTCAAGTAAGTTTTCTTCTTTAGCTTATTTCTACACCTTCTTGTATGGTATTACATAGTTATTCTTTTTAAGCGTGTGCCCTGGGCTTTCATGGTTTTCATATAAAATACCCAAGGTACAGATTCTTAATACAGAAGGTACCCAACTCTCAGTGGTTAGTAGCTTGTGGTAACATAAAGTAGAGAGATTTGGACTTGGAACAGATGTGGTGATAGTCATAGCCTGCATTAATTGCCACCACTACCTGTTTTATAACAGCTGTTTAATGTGTAATTTGACTGTGCTGGGCAGGAACACAGAAGTCTGTTCTTAGACCCGGAAAGGCTATTACCAGGTGATCGAAGTCCAAAATATTTCTCAAACTAGTTTTATAAGTTATTTATTAGTAAATTAACTCTTGTATTTCTAGTAGTGGAAACATTTTATTAAAATTGATACAAATATTTTCTGCAATACTAGCAAATATGACATCGTACATGAAAGGCAAGAAAACCCTGCTTCTGTTCTGTAACAATTCTCACTTGTAAAAACTGATGATTCAAAAGGGAGAATGCACAAAATGCAAGGAATTTGTGAGGTGATTGTGAGTTTGAAATGAAAATATGCTTGCAAAGCTTTGTTAAATGGTAATGACATGTATAGTATAACCATGTTAGTAGAGGAAATCAGTTTTCCTTCATGTATGTAAGTAGGCTGCATCTATATAGTAGAAACAAAATCAGTTATTTCCCATAGTAATACACTTCTTGACTTTTGCGTAAGTTTGCTAAACAGCGAGGTGAGTTGTAAAATAATTTTTTTTGGAAAATAAAGAACTGAATACCTTTCTGATTTCTCATGAAGACTGTAATGACTCTGCTTGGCTTTGTTTTTACTTTGCACTTTGGAATGTGGGCAGTGAAAGTAATTTTAAAACTTGTGTTTGCTATCATTGTGTTTGTCAGACATTTTTAAGGTTAAGAGTCAGGTTTCTTCAGAGAAAGAGACATGGAAGCAGCTGTAACTGTAGGTTGCATGTGTTGAGTTTTTTGTATTCTTCCTTAAAAAACTCTAGCCATTACTGGTAGGTGCTGATATTTGACACTCTGTGCCTGTTCTTATCTAGATAAAAAAGTCAATATTTAAATCAGAAATTAAAACTAGAACTAGGTCTCTTAGTCTATAATAGTGCAAAAGAGAATTTGATCTCAGTTTTACATTCTATTAGTGGAATATATTTAACTGTATGTTTTTCTTTTACAGCGTGGAGGTCCAGAATAAGTGTAGAAGATAGTTTGTTAGCCACTGTTGAAGAATGAGGTATATATTCACAATAAAGGTGTTTCCTTAATATTAAAGATTATTGTATACTAATAGCTTTAATAAAATCCTGTATGATGGATGAGAAGATTGACACAACACACAAGATACCGATTTGTGACCGAGAAGGATTTTATGTTGATGGCTAATAGCAACTGAATATATATTGCCTGCACAATTAAAGTATTTTTCTAATTAGCCATTTGAAAAGTCAACAATCTAACAGAATAATTTTATTTTTCTATTGATTGAGATCACAAAATCACAGAATGGGTCAGGTTGGAAGGTCACAGTGGGTCATCTTGTCTGACCTTCCTACTCAAGCAGGGTCATCCTAGAGCACATGGCACAGGATTGTGTCCAAATGGTGCTTGAATATTTCCAGTGAGGAAGACTCCACAATCTCTCTGGCCAGTCTGTTCCAGTGCAGTCACCTGCACAGTAAAGAAGTTCTTCCTGGTGTTCAGGTGGAACCTCTGGGCATCAGTTTCTGCCCCTTGCCTCTTGTTCTGCTGCTCAGCACCATCAAGAAGAGCCTGGTCCATCTTGGCAATTTCCCTTCAGGTACTGAGAGACATTGATGAGGTCGTCTCTCAGGTGTATCTCCTCGAGGCTGAACAGGCCCAGCTCCCTCTGCCTTTCCTCATAAGAGATGCTCCAGATCCCTCATAATATTTGTTGCCCTCCACTGGACCCACTCCAGGAGCTCCATGTCTCTCTTGTCCTGAGGAGCCCAGAACTGGACACAGCACTCCAGGTGAGGCCTCCCAGGCAAGGGCTGAGTACAGGGGCACGATCACCTTCCATGATCTGCTGGCAATGCTCTTCCTAATGCCCCTCAGGATCCCACTGGCCTTCTTAGCCACCAGGACACTCTGCTGGCTCATGGACACCTTGTTCACCGGGACCCCCAGGGCCTTCTCTGCAGAGCTGCCCACCAGCAGGTCAGCCCCAGCCTGTGCTGGTGCCTGGGGTTGTTCCTCCCCAGGTGCAGGACCCAGCATTCGCCTTTGCTGAATTTCTGACAGTTCTTCTCCATCTCTCCAACCTGTCAAGTCCTTCTGAAGGGCTGCACAGCACTCCAGTGTTGGCCATTCCTCCCAGCTTTGTGTCCTTGGTGAACTTGCTGAGGAGGCATCTGTCCTTCACCCTGTTCGTGGCTGAACAAGTTAAACAGTACTGCATTGAACCTTGGGAGACACCACTAGGGACAGGCCTCCAACGGGACCCTGTGCCACTGATTTTGACCTTCTGGGATCTGCTGTTCAGACAGTTCTCGATTGACCTCACTGCCCAGTCACCCAGCCCACATCCCTGAGTTTGTCTGTGAGGATGTTGTGAGAGACAGTGTTGAAATCCCTGCTGACATCAAGTAGACTAGTAGACACTGCTCTCCCCTTACCCATCCAGGTAGTCGTTTCATTGTAGAAGGCAATCAGGTTGGTCAAGCAAGACTTACCTTTAGTGAAGCCATGCTACTATTCCTGATCACATTCTTGTCATCTACATAGATAGAGAGAGCCTCCAGTATGAGGCCTGCCATCACTTTTCCAGGGATTGAGGTAAGGCTGACTCACCAGGGTGTCTCACTGGTAATGATTTCACAGGCAGGAAAGCGTCACTGAAGTGCTCTCAGAGATGATGGCTATTCTTCAGAGTTACACAGCTTTGTTAATCTTACAAACTAATTTATTAAATTACAGCAAAGCTTGGGCATGTAGGGAAATGAATATTCAAGTGAGGATTTCTCCAGAAGTATTTACCTCTGATGGCTATTGAATGGTAGCTTTAAGTACTATATTGCAGGTGATTGTTCATAATGAAGAAACTATAGGAGTGTAATTAAGAATTTCCAGTAGAGCCTAACAAAGTGGCTGAGAGCACCCTTTCTAGAGAATAATACTTTTTTATTAAAAAATTATCTATCTACCCAGAGAGTATGCAGAATTTTTCCCGAATGTCAGACCTGAGATCAGGGCCAAAACAGAAGCAGTTCGTGACCGGACCTGCCGCCCGCTGGAGGCCAGGCGCAGTGAGAACGCTGCGGCACACCCGAGCTGAGCGCCGGTTCGTGCGGGAAGGGCGCGTGCGCCTGGCCCACAGCGGGCCCGCGGCGGGAGAGGGGCGCGGGGGGAGCCGGGTGGTGCCCACCCCGAGCCTGAGCAGGGCTCGGCGGCCTCTCCCTCGCACGGTCCGTCAGCCCCTGCTCACGACAGCATCTCTCTCTGTCCCCAGTTCGCCACCGTCTATAAAGCCAAGGACAAGACGAATAGCCGAATCGTGGCTATTAAGAAGGTGAGTGTCAGAATGTCTTCTCAGTGTGTCAGCAAGTGTATGGTCGCTCTTGACCTACCTGACGACTTTTTTTTTTTTTTTTTTTTTGACCGACTTGATGTGAAGTGGTTTAATACACATTTTTGTTTCTGGAGAGTTTTGATTAAATGGTCTGGTTAACTTGTCTATAATGCCCACCCATCCCAGAAGAGGGAGTGGCTTTGCTGTGTTTCTGGGTTTCTGAACGGTTGTATGGTCTGTGACTTGAATTCCTGGTTATTTGTTAGGTTTATTCAACAAGCAAACTAACACACACACATTCCAAGCTGCAGACTTTACTATACCTTGATAGTGTTGGTTTTTTTCTTTTATTTTAAATCTTTACTGCTGCTCTGCCGAATTTCCTTCAGTCCAGAATGTTATCCCTTATTAAGTTCCTTAAAATTTATAGAATCATAGAATTTGCTGAGCTGGGAGGGTCATCAAAATCATCAGGTCCGACTCTCATCCCTGTGCAGGACAACACAAGAATCACACCATGTGGCCAAGAAATTGTCCACACACCTTCTAAATTCATACAGGCTTGGTGCCTTGACCATTTCCCTGGGAAACCTGTTCCAGTGCTCAGCTCCTCTGGATGAAGAACCCTTTCCTCATATCCTCATAGCCTAAACCTCTGCTAAATCAGCTTCATGCTGTTGTCTCAGGTCCTGTCATTTTTAGACAAATGGTTTCCTGAATAATTGAATTAGTAAGGCCTTGTTTCCTCCAGCTTTGTCCATTGAGATTGGCATCTTACACTGATTCCTTTTCTAATAAATAGTGAAGTGGCGAGCAATATCTCTGTATTCTTCCCGTGTCACTGAACCCTGCTTCCACTGAGCATACACCTGCCTTTTAAATCTTGTATTCAAGAGGACGTCGCTGTTCAGCTGAGCCAGCCTTCTGCCTCGTCTGCTTGACTTGAGACATTTGGGAATTACCTGCTCTTGTGTCCTTAGGAGGTGATGCTTAAAAAGTGACCAGCACTGATGGACCCCAGCACCTGCAAAAATGTTTACCCAGGGAACTTTATTAACTCCCTGAGCAGCCTGAAGTCTGCTGTCCTTATCCAGGGTTGAAGTTTTGCTGACACTTTCCTCCTGTCAACAGAGATTTTAAACTAACTGGCTTTGTGGTTGCTGTGGCCAAGATGGCCTCAATTTCCACTTCACTCGGGAGATTCTCTCTGTTGACAAGCAGCAGATCAAAGACGGCATCTTTCTTAGTTCCCTCAGGACCTGTTCCACAAAGTTGTCCAGGATTTTTAGGAATCTTCTGGCCCAGGCTGTACCTGCTGTGTGATGCTTCCAGTTGATTTCTGGCAAGTTGAAGTCCCCCATAAGGACAAGGGCAGTTGACTTAGAAGCATTCCTTAGTTCCTCAGAGAATTCACTGGTGTCATTGTCCTGTCTGGGAGGTCTATAGCAGACTCCCACAGTGATATCCACGTTATTTGTTTGTCCCTTGATTCCCATCCAGAGGCTCTCAACTGTGCCATTGCCAACTGTGAGTTCCATACATTCCAGCCCTTCCATTACATACGACACCACCCCTCTGCCCCTTCTGCCCTGTGTACGTCTCCTGAAGAGCCTGTAACTTCCCAGCAGGGCATTCCAGGTCACAGGACTCATCCCACCAGGTTTCATTTAAGTCAATGATATCAAATCTGTGGGACAGAGTCAAAGCTTTGAGCTCCTCTTGTTTGTTCCTCATGCTGGGTGCACTGGTGTAGAAACGTTTCAGGTGTTGTACTTTGTAGCCAACACCGCGTGGAGCAGATTGAGGTAGCCCATTAGTGTTCATTTCCTCAAGTTTTGACACACCTTCCCACTGATCATCAGTGGCGAGCCTGGTATTTTCCCCCTTCCAAGCCAGTTTAAAGCTCTGTCAGTGAGCTCCGCTGGCTCCTGTGCTAGAGCTCTTTTTCCCCTCTGAGAAAGGTTCAACCCATCAGGTGTCAGTAGAAAAGGTGTTGAATAGATCATCCCGTGGTCATAAACCCCAAAGTTTTTCTGATGACACCAACCTCAGAGTCATGTGCCAATCTGTTGGATCTGCCTATTCCTATCAATGCAATTTCTTGTTACCGGAAGGATTGAGGAAATCGTTACCTGTGCTCCGTATCTCTCTACTGATTGTCCCGGAGCCCTGAAGTCTCTTTTGAGTGCCCTCAGTCTTTTATTTGTTGTGGTGAACAGCCAATAATGACTAGTAATCAGAGGGCCTTATTAGACTGGAGAGTTTTGCAGTAATGTGCCTTATCCAGAACGGTAGTTTTTTGATAAAATATGACAAAAGTGATCTTGGATCTCCAACACGGTTGTTTGCATACAAGTGATGAAAATGTTTACATTGTCATGAAGTGTTTCACTTGTTACTATCTTGAAGGGATTGCAAGAAGTTTTTGTATTGAAAATGTGTCTTCAGCTGTTCTTTGTTAGGGATGAAAAATGCATGTTACAGCAGTTTCTTTAGTCAAAGACTCTACTCAACAAGGTGAATTGTGTCAGTAGTAAGTAATTTTGTTTAGTGCACTAATCCCTTTTAGCATTGCAATACTTCTCTTGTATGTTGGTACTGGGAGCAGCTGTGGTGAAAAGCGTTCTTTATTGTATCAGAATATTTTCTTTTATCATCTGGAAATACCAGTTGTAGGATTCTGGACTTGAAATTTCAGGGCATTAGATGATTGAGACAAAAGGACTTTTAAGTCAGCCCAAGTTTACAGCCTATGCTAATTTTACTAGAATCATTCTAAGATAACTGTCAATTACTTAGCTCTTATTTCTCCCTGAGGAGAAGCTCATTAGTGATATAATAAAGCTTTGTAGCTACAAAGCAGTTTATGCTGTCAGTTTGCAATGTGGCTATTTTTTGTAAAAACTAATGCTGTAGAGACAGTTATTTTTTTAAGGGGAAAAAAAAACCCAACTAAAACCAACTAAGCTGGTAAAGTGCTTCATTATACTAAAACTCATTCTGTCTTAGAAGAGCAATACTAAAAAATGTATTCCCCACCATCTTAATCTTGCTTAACATGAAATATTTATTTTCAGATTAAACTGGGGCATAGATCAGAAGCTAAAGATGGTGAGTTTTAAAACAAATTCATGCTCTAGAAGCTGTGCTTTGTTTGCTTTGGTTTGGTAAATTGATGCATTAATTTCCCGTAACATACCTTTGCTGAGAAAATTGAACTCAATGCCTGCTGTAAGGCTCAGTAGAGGTTTGCTTCACAAACTGCAGGGACAGCCAAAAGCAGTATAGATACCCGCATGTATGGTATATATCTAAATATGAGTATACAACTTCTCAATTTTAATGGAATTCAAACATGAATATAGCATAGAATAATAGTAGTAATAATAATAATAACAAGAGCACCGAGTTTAGAATACCTTTTTGTATCAATACATCTCTTTGCCTTAAATATGTAAGATGAGTGAGAGTATTTGTGTCCATTTTCAGATGTTTCCTTCGTTCTATTTTTGTGATGTATGCAGAGGCAAAAGTTTATAAAAACAAGATCAAAACTCTTGACTGTGTAAGTTTTTTTTGAGTTCAGCACTGTAGAGCATGTGCTCTGACCAGCCACGTGCCTCTAGGCATGGATATGGCAAATTGAAACTGAGTAATCTTGGTCTTCTCTTATAGCTTGTGTGGTGCAGCAGAATTTTGTTTGTGTGCAAGCTGCTGTCCTTCTGGGATCCTGCATCAGGTTACCAGCTTTCCAGTGAAGAGTCTTTGCTATCAGCTCTCCAGTTCCTTTCTTTTAAAGAGAAGCTGATCACTCATCCTAGAGTCTCACAGTTCGCCTGACTTACCTGAGAGTCGAGATCCACCTGGCCTTCAGTGGCCTAATGTCCCTTACCAGTCATTACTTTTGGCCTCTACAGTGTCTAGCTGTAGATGAAAGATGTTATTAAAAATAATGATCACCTGTCCTTTCCCTGTGTTATCTCATAACATGGCATGCTTTTTTGTTTTCATCTAAGGCTCTGCCCACCCAAAAGCAGCCATTGTTAATTGTTGATTCCAAAACAGATAATTAAAACAGGCAAAGCAGGAATGTAAAGTAATCCATGTAGCTTTGCCCAAAACTTTGCTAGTCTTAGCGCTGAATCATATCCCAGGTTTTAGGAGAACACTGTTTTTTCAGTTCATGTGCAGCTGCAACTTCCTGCATAAAATACCAAAGGAACATTTACTTACCAGTCAGTTTTCATACAAGCCACACACACTAGCATTTTTGGAGGAGGAATTGGTACCCTGCAGAAATCATGGTTTGATATAGTGCTATCAGTGTGACTGCCTAAGGGCCCTATTTGCTCCCTGCTGGCCCTTGATTTTTCCTTTATAAAATCTGCTTTTGAAAAGATTCAAGCAAGAGTGAGCAGGTTTTGGTCACTTCTCTTTTATGCCTTGTGTATGCTACAGCATGAATGTAGAAAAATGTGTGCTTTGCATTATTAGATAGTGCTATGTCAAAAAGAAAAGAGATTTATTCAGAGGTTTGACAGTATGCCTTCCTCTGGAAGTGAGACATGTTGAGGAACTGATGTTTGCAAGATGAAACTTTTCTTTAAGATTAAAGCAAGCCTTCCAATACCCTGAAAAAGGTGATGGTTTTTTTTTGCTAGGACTTCCTCTTTTTGCCAAAATGTAGACATGTTCGTTCATAACTAAACCTTATTACTGTGGTTTAAAATGGACTTGCTGTGGAAGAAAGTGTATGCCCACTTTTATTCTGCAGCAATTTACTTAGTTATGGTAATGTACTTGTTATTTAACAAATTGCTGAGTGTTAAGAATGTGATTTGTAGTAGTAAATAGTCTGTGAGTAGCAGAATGTGAGGTTTATTTGGAGATTAATTCAAAGTTTTTAGTTTTGTTCTTTCATCTTCTTTTCTTCTTTCCATCAATGTAGGAATCAACAGAACAGCCCTCAGGGAGATAAAACTGTTACAGGAGCTAAGCCATCCAAATATTATTGGTGTAAGTAAAATAAATACTAGTTGTAGAATCAGTCTTCACATACTTTCAGTAGTTCAACAATTGTTATGGCAAAACGCCTATTTCAGTAACAAAGGCAAAGTTGGTTTTTTAAAATCCTTTTAGTTTTTAGCCTCGGGCTATGTAGATATTAATGGTGGGAAGAATTGTGAAAATTTAGATTATTTGATTTTTCATCTCTGATAGGATTGCAAATGAACACAGTGCTGAATTTACCTGATTGTTTGCTTCATATGGAACTGGTGACAGTCAAAAAGCAGGCTTTTTAAGCAATTGTAAAGCGGAAGTCATGTGGCTTACTAGGTTTTAGCACAGAGATACGATGTTTAACATATCTCTGTTGGAAGGAGTAAAACCTGCATCTTTTCCGTTGCAGTTGCATTTTGGTAGACTTACACCTACAGATACCCAGCTAGAGCTAAAGACATTTTAAAGTTAGCTCATAGTGGTAATTAGAAAGTCTGTCAAATATGATCAAGTAGACCAAATATGAATTTTCCATATTCTTTTCAAAGTGGAAGTATGATTCTCTTCTGGGTTGTGAACTTACTTTCAAAGTGGTTGCTTTAGCTATCGAGGTTAAAGAATATGCAGAGAAGGATAACTAAAAAGGCAAAGGGATGGAGCATAATCTTTGTGAAAAAGTGAGCAATTCATCACTTTGGAGAGGAATAGGCTGGGAATAGGGAGGTCTACAAAACCGAGGTGATAGGTGGTGTCCATGCAGAACTGGTATTTCCAAACGCCATTGTACTAGAAATAAGATATGTGTTTAAAACCTATGGGCAACAGGAGTGGAAACCGTACTGCTTCACTCAGCGTGTAACGAATTTCTAGGATGTGTTGCCATGGACAATGTAGAAGCAAATTGCATCAACAGTTCAAAAAAGAGTTAGACAAATTTATGATCAGCAGTTCCATAAGCAGATTCTAAAAACAATAGACAATGTTGTGCCCCTCTTCGTAGTCCTTACAAAACCTTTGTGGATTTTGGGAGTGTAAGGGGCATAGTCACTGCTGTTATGAACCATTCAAATGAATACCTTGCAATTTGCCAATTCATGTGGTCTTCACACTGAGACTAAGGAATGAGCTGCGCCAAGGAGAACATACCTTACTCATCTTGGTGGAAGAATACCAGGCTTGCTTTCACTCAGCATCACACTTGCGTTATCTCAAATTAGAAACTGATTCTGTCGTTACACAGCTTCATCCTAAGAAAGGGCTGTTTGGATGTTCTCCAAAGAGTTTTATTTCTCTTGGAAAGCTAGCTACAAAAGTGAATACACACCTGAAAATATCTGAAGTTAATAAGCCTAGCACTTAGAATTTCTAAATTCTGTATGCTTACAGGAAGCAGATACACAGACCTGAATCCATGGGCAAACTTAAATTGGTCTCAATAAAGGGTAGGAGTTTTGTAGAACAGCAAAGTTTTGAAGATAAGGTGTACATTACATTATCTATTGTAGTTAACATGATAAAGTTAATTCTTTCTCATTTTCCCTATTTCCAGGAAGAAAGGGCGATCATGTAAAATGTTATTTCCATACTTAATGGGGTTTTTTTCTGGTTTGGAAATTGAGTTAAGAAGCTACACTGAGTAAGAATTTTTGTGTTACAAGTCAAAAAACTTAAACCAGTTCTCAATAAGCTGAAAGTCCACATGCAGACTACAATGGTGTTGAATTTCAGAAAACGGGAAGAATCAGAGCATGCTTAATGATAATGTATTTTGTTTTGCAGCTTATTGACGCATTTGGACACAAGTCCAATATTAGTTTGGTGTTTGATTTTATGGAAACAGATCTAGAGGTAAGATTTTTAAAGACTTTTTTATTTCAGTATCTTAAGATGGTTTGTGGAAGTGCTGCTTTAACAGGCTTATATTTGCCCATGTTAGAAAGGTAACTTTTATTGTCAGTTGATGAAGATCACGTCTTAAAAATACCTTGAGTAATTTCAGTTTTTATGAGTTCTTATTTGATTAATTCCTTTACTTTTAAATACTTGTCAGCATGATCTTGAAGAAACAAATTGTATTTACTGTGTTAGTTTTCTGGAACTCCAGTCAGAGTGTAGAACCTCTGTCACAGGTTATTGCTTCTGGAATGGAATTGATAAGCGTAATATCAAACATGTTCAGGTAAGTGTGATACTAAAATATACCAAGAGACAAGCTGGTAGTAAAATCACTTGTGCTTAAAACATTTTTTCAAATGTAGCAATGCTAGGTAATTGCAAATCAGTACCTTACAGATACAGGCTTGCTGAAATTTAGATGAATGCAAGGCTTGAAAAGGTTAGGTCAGATTTTTGCTAACAAAAGTTAGTAATGAGTAGATTTTTAGAGGATTCATTCTGTTTACATAGAAGCTATGCAACATGTAGAGGTGAAGAAGATTGGCGTACAAAGAAAAATAAAATACTCTTGTACTACGTGATGCTGTGCTGTGCAGTCTTTAAACTGTATTACAGTATCACTCAGGCTGCCGCTGAGACTGCCACCTGTTGTGATTAACCATATGCTGCATAAAGGAAATTTGTGCGGTCTTAGCTCTTCTGTAACTCAACCAACTAATAAAAGGCTATTACTGAACAGGACAGTAGTATTAACAAACAAGCTTCGGGGTGTTTGCATAGAATTTTAATGTTAAAAATCAAAGAATGTAGAAAACTTAAGTAGATTTTTTAAAATACATTAAAGTGGCCATAACTTCTGGTTTTTTTGGAAATAGAAGAGGAAACCATTGTATTTACAAAGATGAGTTGCTTAGGTTGCATAGAGAAAGAAGGAATAAGTGGAAACATAATTTCAAGTTTACTGACACATCATTTGTATGTGTACATCTTTGTCTTGGAAGTTTGGGTATCGACATGGAACTGCGATTAAATGCTAAACTTTTGTTTCCCACACATTTGTTCATTGGTGGGTTATGCAAAATTCATGTAAGCTATCTGGACGCCCCATTTCAATTTCTGATCTCCAGCATAGACCTATTTTTCTGGAGAAAGGGTGAAATGGTAGAGAATATGTGACTGCCAATTTGAACTTTGTCTTAAAGGCTGAAATAACTTTTGGGCTGAAAGAATGGAAATAAATTTGTCATGTGTGCTGAGCTTTACAATCACTTTAACACTTTCCAGGTTATTATAAAGGATACAAGTATTGTGTTGACACAGTCACACATCAAGGCATATATGCTGATGACACTTCAAGGATTAGAATATTTACATCAGCATTGGATTCTACACAGGGTAAGCATGTACTAAATTGACAGCCTGCATCCTGCAACAAAAATCACATTGGATAGAATTAGAGTCTAAAGTCTAATGAAGGTAGTTTTGGAGTTCAGACAGTCTCATTACGTAAGCATTCATATTTGCTGTTTTGGAGAGATAATAGCAGTACCAGAAATGTTAAGAATTACTGATGTGGTTATGACTTTGATACTTACATAAAAGGTTCTCCAGTTAGATACGACTTTAATTATCACTGTGTACTGGGTCTGGCTGGGATGGATTGGACTTTTTTCACAGCAGCTGAGCTCTTGAGGCTTTCTCTTTTCTCTCAGGCAGTGTCAAGGCTTTCTCTTTTTCCCTCTCTGCCCTTGCCCTGATGAATAGGCTTGGGTTAGGCAAGAAGTAAGGACAAGACACAGCTGGGGCGGCTGACCGGAGTTGTCCAGAGGAATACTGCATGCCATGTAATGCCTTGCTCAGCAGTAAAAACTGGGGTAGAGGAGAAAGGGGGAATTTTGGTTTCCAAGCTGGCTGTTGTTTGCAGATTGTGTATCACTCTCCTTTTGAGAAGTGATGAAGGATTTCCACTGCCTTGCTTGTTTGTTTGGATTTTTTCTTCTTTCCTTCACCTGTTATACTGCCTTTATATTGCTCCTGGAGTTTTCTTTAGATCTTGTCTCCCCTATACTGCTGAAGGTGGCAGGTGGGAAGAGACTAGAATGAGCAAATGGCTGTGTGGATACTTTTCTGTTGGCCAGAGGTCAACCCACAATACATTGCTACTGTATTGAACTGTGTGACTTTCATGATTTCTGCAGTTATTTGAAGCATTGGCCAGCTCTTTTTGTTATTTAGTTGGCAGCTATGCAGATAACATAACTGTGGTACCTGCAGAAAAGGTAAAACCTATCAAATGGCTTTTTTAAAACTCTGCAACATGAACGTGCTAATATTTAAATGGGTCTGTCTATGATTTTCATATGTGATGAAATCCTGATTTCCTTGGGGTTTTAAAACGTTTTGCTCATGATGTATGTTTTAGGATAGAATCAAATATTTCATTTTACAATACTGTTATGACATGTCTGCCAGGAGATTCATTATATGTCTGTTTTTATCAATCCTGACAAATCTCATTATTTGTTTTCTATTCTGACAGGATCTTAAACCAAATAACTTGTTGCTAGATGAAAATGGAGTTTTAAAATTGGCTGACTTTGGCTTGGCAAAATCTTTTGGAAGCCCAAATAGAGTTTATACACACCAGGTAGTAACAAGGTAAGACATTCTATTTTGTTTCTTACACAGAGATTGTTTAGTTGTTTTATAGGTGTTTCTTGAAATACATCATGTCAAATCAACATATTCAGAGTGGCATCTATCTCATGTGAGGTGGCAAGAGCCGCATTAAAAAAAACACACAAGGAAGCATTATTTAACAAAGTCTCCATAAGAACTGCTAGAATATGCATTTGTGGGGTTGGTTCTGGTATCTATCAAATTTATACTGTTTTGAAATGTGTGGAAATAGTATGTATCTGCTTATAAGCCTGGATTTTGGGGCAAATAAGCTGCTACTTTCTGATAATCATGAGACCTAGAACCATTTTTGGAGCTAGCCACATTACCTATTTTGAGACAAACACTTGAACCAATTAAAATATTTATAAATGTTTTTTACGGCATACTTATTTAAGGGGCTGCAAAATATGCAGTGTGTTGCTTTCTGACTGCTGTAATGCTAAAACTGTTCAGGCAAAGCTGGTTTAACACCTTTATTCAAAAGACAGAAATTCTACAGTAGTTTCAAATGCAGTGTCATTTCATTTAACTTGATAGTTCTTAGGCAATGTAAGTAGTTGTTTGAAAACAACAAGGCTCATTTTGCATAAAACTCATCTCTATACTTAGGTCTGTTGATATGGAGATTCTTGGAAGATGGAAGGAATTCTGTCTTGCTGTGATTCATTCAGAATAAAATTTTAAGAAAATTTAGTTTTACATGCATGTTAAAAACTTTGTTCCTTGCACGTCTGCAGTTCAGTACTTGTAATCAGGTCAGTTGAAACCGCAGTTAATGTGTGGTTGTAGGTGACACTATGGTGAGGTGTGCGCAAATTTGTTCGTTCTTTCTTAAAACACTTTGCAGAATACAGCTCTTCATTGTCTGAAAAGTATATAGGCAGAAGTAATGACCTTTTTGTAGCTTTTGCATTGCTACAATACATAACATTTGATATGAGCAAAGCCAGGTGATTCTTCCAAAATGTGTTTTCTTTTCAGGTGGTACCGAGCCCCAGAACTATTGTTTGGGGCTAGAATGTATGGTGTTGGTGTTGATATGTGGGCTGTTGGTTGTATTTTAGCTGAATTGCTCCTCAGAGTAAGTATTGAAATGTAAGCATTTTGTATTTGCCCTTCCATGCACTACAGCTTTTTATGTGGGTTTCTTCTTTCCTGCTGTAGTGGGTTTGTTCGCATTTCTTACTTTCTGTGAGATAAGAATCAGGAGGAATACAAAGCAGGTTCTAAACTTAAAGAATATAAAGAAGTTTATTAACAGAACTAAAAGGAAAAGGAATATTAAGGGTCAGAATAAACTTTCAGAACACTTCTCTTCCTCGCATCCTCCCACATCCTCCCACTTACAACTTAGACACAAATTTAGGATTATTTTAGTCAGTTTACCACCTCTATAGTAGTCTTTCATCAGTTCATTTAGGAAGAGGAGTCTGTTTTGCCCATGCTGTAAGGTTCTTTCAAAGTCACAGCACAACAGCCGCCTGGGGTGGTTTTCTGTTGGCACGTGTGAGTCCCTTCCCTCGGCTTACAGCTTTCCCCACAACCGTTTTTGAGGGTTCAATCTTAGTTAATGGGGTAAAATTTTAAGGATGAGTTATTCAAGAGCAAAGGTTCTCTTCATTCACCTCTGAGATGATCTTCATCTCTAGGAACAGAAGTCTTCTTCTTCCCTGGGAGCAGGGGTCTTCACTTCATCACTACCTCTCTCTGTTCAGGCTTCTCACTGGATTACAGCTACTTCAACATTTGCTTATTTCAACACAGGCACCTTTGCTCATGGCAGTTTGAACGCTCCACCCCCCATGCTTATCACGAGATTACAAAAGGGTTCTCTGTTGTATCATAGTCCATCACCATAGCTTTACAAAAGATTTTCAGCTTTCAGGTTTTAAAAGCATCTTCTCTATCCCCTCTCTCTCTCTGGGTTTCAGTTCTCTCTTCTTCGCTGACTTTGGTGTCACTATCATGGTGTGTATTCACGTGCCTTTGCCTTTCCCTTTCCTCTGACCTGGGAGAGGATTGATGTTTGCAGGATTCATTTCTTCTGAGGAACTTACAGCACTGAAAGGGTTGCTCTTACCCGGGTCTGGGCTTTGCAGCTGGTTGGTTACATGATCTCTGCTGGGCAGCGGTGTAAAGTTTCAGTTCCTTTTTCCGCACCGGCGAAAAGGGATGGGCCATACCGCCCCACACGGAGCCGCGGCCGTGGCCCGGCCCCCGCCGAGCCAAGACCAAGCAGGTCCGTGGCCCCGGCCCGCCGGGCCTCCGCGGTCAGGCCTGGCCAGGCCTAGTCCGGCCCCCACCGGGCCGAGCGGGCAGCCCTGTTACCTATCCAAAGGGCCGGAAGTCAGAGAGTGTTCCCGCGTCTCCACGGGGTTTAAATATTTGAGAAGCACTATTGGCCTAAATGACTGTCCATCAAGTTCAGGTTCAAACCACCACACCTGCTAACAGCACCAGATTAGCAGGCTAGAAAACAGGCTAGAAGAAACTTTCCAGAAGCTTGTTAACTGTACTGGAAGTGTTTTTTCGGAAGAGAGTGAGGTTTCACAAACATCACAAGCACTGGAAGTCTTTAAAAACGGCTGGGTAAAAAAGTTGCAACAAACTGTCACAGTCTTGCCTTGGGACAGGTCAAGTGGGTAACTCTTGCAGTCTCCAGACATGTATTTTAGTTCACCATCCTTCTAGAAATGTAACATCACAGATGCACACATGGGCTGGCCCTTATATACTGTCCCTCAGTTATAATCACCAGTACTGTAATTGTGGGTTTATTTGTAATGAATGGAAGAGTAATGTTTTTCTAAACTGCGGCTGGTTGACAGTTATGGAATGAAGCTGAAGGTTAACATCAGGATAATCCTATGGCACTCCTCAGTATGATACACAAATGTAATGGTCCTTGAGTATTTTCCACTGAAGTAGAATGTTTATTATACAGCTCTTTGGAGAAGACATGAAAGTGTGAGGGGAGCAGTGGAGGGCTGTGGCACAGACACAGGTGAAAGCATGAAGTAGCCTGCAATATAATTTATCTTCCATGACTAAGTGGCTTCTACTTGGTTTCTGCACCTTACCTTGAATGCTTTTGTGGCAATATCATAACCAGACTGGAGAACTGTCTGTGTGAAAACACCTTGAAAGAAACCTTTTGCCTTGATTGGTCACACCAAATAGGTGTGCTGGTTCAATTTGATTAGCAATTCAGACATGGAAATATACAATGGCTCTTTAAGCAGCCCTGGTGATATGTACATAAATATGCATTAGTCCTGCTAAAGTTGAATACATTTAAGCAAAGTTAGAAACCAAATAACTCTTGAATTCAGTTGATTCCTTGGTTTGTCGCAAAACAGGAAGTGTATTATTGTTCAGTTTTTATCACTGTGATATTTTGAAATGTATGTGTCCTTTTTCAGGACAATGCAACTTCTGGGAGCTTTTTATGAAAGCAGTGTATATTCAAGGAGCTTTCATGATGCTGAAATTTAGTATGCTGTCTACTAGGGATATTCATTATGGTTTTTCTGTCCTGATTAATTAAGCACTTCCTCTAATTCTTCATAAATTTGCTTTGGTCACCAAGTTTCTTTTTACTTGCTTTGTGTACCTGATATGCGAGCTACAAGTTGGACTGGGCAGATATGCCCTTTTCAGTCTTCTGCTTTGTTTAAATGAGATGTGACACTGGTCAGACAGTTTTCTATCCTAGTGGGTCTCTACTCTCCCTCATGCTTTCATTTCATTACATAAGGCTAACTTGTGCAATCCAGTTTTATTCACTTTAAATATATATAAAAGTTAACTCCAGAGAACAGGTGGTGGAAAGATCACCATGACCAACTGACTTCAAGCTGACAACTGAGATGTAAAATCTTTTCTGTGTTTAGTTATTTGACATTAATGTGGTGTAATCTTATGTTTAAGCTGTCTGCTGTCAAGTCAGTGATATCAAGCCTGGGTTCAGGAAACCTTTAGAATCTACTTGGCCGTAACTAGAATGCCTCAAATATCCAGTGTGCGTTTTTGTGGGGAGATGTTATACAGAGGGTTTTTGCCTTGCAGTTATGAGTTATCACTCAAAGCTTTTTTCTAAAATTGAAGTTCAGAAGTTAATTCAATCAAATGCCATGTCTTTCTCACAGGTTCCTTTTTTGCCTGGAGACTCTGATCTTGACCAGCTGACAAGGATATTTGAAACACTGGGCACTCCAACAGAAGAACAGTGGCCTGTGAGTCTTTTTGTTTAACAGACTGTCATTGGTTTTACTTGATACTCTCTATTTTAGCTCTTGAAATTAAATGGTTATACCAGAATACTTGAGTAGATTTACAGAAGGCAGTTGCTTCATCTCAGGAAGCAGTTGAGATTTGTTGTTTCTCTTGGTAAACCTCTGGTCAATAGCAACAGTAACAACACTTGATTTCTTTCTGTGTGCACAGTTTCCCATGGCTACTAGTGTGAGGTTATTGTTGCTGGTTAATGATTTTGAGATACTTGTTTAATTAGCGTGCTTTAACCTGGAAGGCTTTAATCACTTTCAGAAGTAGGAATCATTTGTAGAGACCTAAGTTGGTCTGGGTAAATTACAGTTTGGGGATAGTAAGAAACACAGACCAACAGCTTTAGGGATAAACAATGTACCTCAACAATGGTCCTGTAACAAATACAAATTAGTAGTACTATTATCTCTGAGAGGACAGCAAATTGGGTAACACCAGGCCAAACTTATTGTCAGGTCACACAATGAGCTACCTAACCATGGTTATTAAACAGACTGATAGGAAGTGGGACATAATGTCGATGAGCGACTTGTACCAGCTGACAGGCACAGGAAGTCCTGAATTCCCTGTCCTGAATTCCCTGATCGGGCTATTGTGTTTTGTTGTTGAGTGGTGGAAGCACTTGCTGGACTTGTTCTCCTCTACTCCCTCTCCATGCAGCTTTTCCTTAGTGTAAATGGTCCTGGAATGCTATGGTATGTGATGGCAAAATGGAGCTGTAGCCAAATGGAGAAATGCTGTGTGAGGCACTGCTAGCCCTACACAATTCTGATATTGCTCCAGGATTCTAAATGGAATGCATGAAGGTTTTTGCAATGACATGATGTTTCTGGTTCCTTTGGAGAGGAAGATTTAAGATACAGGTGGGGAAAAGAGAGAATAGGAGATTGGCTGACACAACAAAGATGATGCATTCCCAACTTTATTTCCAAACACGTACATTTTGATAATTGAAATCTTTACTATCAAGATTGTAACTGATTAAACACATTTTTGACTTGGTGTTAATATTTTATTTTACTTGGACAAACTTGAAGTGTGACTACTAGGCATTTAAATACTTAAAACATTACTAAAGTATTATGTTTGGGTAATTGTCTGTTACAATTATCTGTGTAATTCTTATGCTAGAATTTGAACACAGTGGAATTGATTTCATACCTACAGGACAAAAAAGTATGCAGTTAATCTTTTGTTTAACTGCTTCGTGCATATTTTCCTTCCCTCCTCCCATTGCCCATATAAAGTTTCAGTTGTGCATTTAAAATCAAAATGCACAAGATATTCAGCTAACTTTTATTGATGTAGAGAAAGTGAAGACTGACTCTTTTGTGACTTTTTTCACTCCCACCATGTCAGTTCATTAAAGGAAGTTATATTTCATTTATCTGACCCAGTCTAAAATTCTTTCATGCTTCCTTGAGCAGTTTTTCCTTTTTGACTGGTCACAGCTAAAAGGAGGGAAGGACAGATCATTTGGAAAGGGAAAGTGTGAAACAACTGTAACTGTTATTTAAAAAAAAGCTTTTATGACCTACTATCCCTACATTTATTTTATTTCAGTGGCCAAGTATTAGCAAGGTGTTTTGAAAGATTAATTGCTTCTGCTGAAAGACAGCCATATGAAGTTCCCTTTCTGTGAAAAGCTGAACTCTTTCTAAGGGAAAAACACACATTCCATTTTTTGTCTTTGTAGGGGATGACAAGTCTTCCAGATTATGTCACATTTAAGCCTTTCCCTGGAATGCCACTTCAACATATCTTCAGTGCAGCTGGTGATGATCTGCTCAATCTTCTTCAAGGCTTATTCACTTTTAATCCTTGCACTAGAGTTACAGCTACTCAGGTATAGTACACTTGGGTTATCTCCTAATGTTCATTAACCTACTGTTAATATCAGATAAATGTGTTTTGAAGCCAGCAAGCCAGGTTTGAAATGAAACATCACATGAATTACTAGAAACATAATCTCAGTGTTTTATAGAGAGAACTCTGAAAGGCATGGATAATGCTAACTGATCGTGTCCATTCCCAGTGTAAAGTGAAGGTAGACAACTAAAAGGTGTATGAGCCATGACCTTCTGACAGTCATATTTGACATGCGAAGTTCAGTCACCTAAAACTTGAAGGTTAAGTTTTAACATAGCTTATTGTATTCCCTGGGTTTGAAAGGTTTTCCCCCGTACTTCATCCAGTCTCTTCTTCGATGTCATTTAAACTTTTACGGTACTTTTTTAACATAAAATTCTGTGGTGATTTAAACCATCATTCTTATCTAATTATCCTTTTCCATGATACTGTCAATTTCACTACTCCCTGATGGGTAGAAATGAAGGACTTTGAAGAAAAATCTCGCAGAATATTTTAGCTGGGAATACTGCTTTCTGTGATGAGGAAGCTATACCAGTTGATAGTTTGAAAACTGTATTTCTGGTACTCTACACTGATAGGGAAGCATGCAAGAAACAGCTGTCCCCTTAGGGCCAGGACTCCCTCATTGCTGGTTAGACACGGCAGATCTGAATCCCTGAGATTAGTGCACGTGTTACGCATCTTTTTACTAGAGGACTTTTTCAGAGCACATTCAGACTGCTTTGGCCGCCATCTTTAAGAACATTCAGTATAAGTTTCCAGATAATTAGTTCTGCTATGCTTGGGACACCTCTGTAGTAGTTCATGTGAATGAAGTAATTCTTCAGGTCATATCGTAGGATAGTGACTTGAATATATATTACTTTCCTAGTCTAAACTTTTTTTTGACAATGCCACAGTTTAAAGATAAGAACAACTTGTGCTTACTATATTGGTTTGATTTATAGCTGACATTGAATATCATGTAACTGGCATTAGCAGGAGTAATGATTACCTAAGAGACAGCCATTTTTTGTTAACCACACTTCATGGTTCCTAAAATTTCAAGTAAGGTATGTAATTCCACTACATGAAACCAACCTTGCTGTGGCTAGTGTTTGTCTTCTGCTCTAATATGAGTGATGTCTTTCTCACAGTTTACAGGGTAGAAACAGCACAATTAAAGAAATATGGGAGAAAGACCACTCTTAAAAGCTAACAAAACAGCTGGTGTCCAGATCCTGAATCTGATCAAGACTTCAGATATATTACTTTAATTTTTCTTTATTCCTACTTTCTTCTTTATCCTCATCTCATCTGTCTATTCAGAATGTAAGCTCTTCAGAGCTAGAAGCTGCTTATACAAGACTTTTTCAAAATAATCTAGTTTTGTCAGGATGTCTGACCACTAGTTAAAAATAAGAGTACTCAATTATCCCTTGCTTTACAGATCCAGGTGGGGTGGATAGTAATTGAGAACACAATGTGTATTTGCCCCAAGGCCACCCTGTAGTATAAAAGTTTTCCAGTAGTTTTCAGGTCCCAATTGCAAGTGCTTTGTTTCTCTATAACCTCTTTATAAATGGTGTTCTGGCACTTCATACTAATTACTTGGTTCTTTTTCTTCCATTGTTATTAAGGCTTTGAAACAGAAGTATTTCAGTAACCGACCAGGACCCACTCCAGGAAATCAGCTGCCAAGACCCAACTGTCCTGCAGAAGCTGCAAAAGAGCAACAAAATGCACTTTTAAGTTTAAAAAGGAAAAGAACAGAAGGAATAGATCAAGGTAACTTCCTAATAAGTCACCAGTTTAAATAAGAGCTGTGTGCTTAAAGAGAATGGGATGCTTCCAGTGTTTCAGAAGAAAAACCCTCTGAATGAACTAATTCTCTGGGCACTGGCTGAAGCCCTTTAATGATGCATGGCTTGGGGTCAGAATTACTTAGTTCAGTGTTCTAACAGAATTAGCACAAAAAGGGCTCTTCTGTGATGCTTAGGAGCCTATTAGAAGAAATACCCTATTCTATTAATTTCTGTGATGAAGAGTGGTACTGCCCAGTAAATTATAGGCTGTTATAATGAACTTTTTTTTTCTGAGACATCTTACTCAGGTGAAAGTAATTAACTTCACACCACTTAAAAAAAAAAGAGAGAGTCTGAAACATAGTGTGATATTCTGTAAAATGACAGGCTGGAGAGTGTAGATCAGATTCAGAAGAGGGATTTCTGTTCACTCTCTCTTAAGGTTAGGAAGTTAACTGTTAAGAACACTCTGGGTAAGGAACTTTAAGGATACTTCTGTAACCCACCTCCAGTCTCCTCCAAGCAGTAGCATGTATTTCATGTCTCTGTGACAAGAAAAGTGCTCAGGACTTAAGACCTGTATCTGACACTAAATTACTAAGACCTTCTATTAAGGAGGCAAATACTGATTCTTACACTTGGAGTTGGTCTTCTGGAGTATGCTAGATAGCAGCTGTCAGGTTAGCATCAGCCCTTTGTTATTGCCAGTATGAGACTCAGTTTTAATATGAGTGATAGTTCTTTTTGAATAGAGCTACTTCCATAAAAGTGTATTTCCTCTTGAGTTCAGAGGACAGCTACCTTATTAGGGTTTAACTTACTTTTTAGGCACTTTGAATTGTTGTTTCTAAGTCTTCATCAAATTAGAAGTAAAATACATTAGGTTCACTACCTTAAGATTTCAATCTTTAAAAAAAAATGTCATCAGCTGACCACTTGCACGCTGTTTGCTGACCTCCATACCATGGGTCACCTGACATGTGGGAACTTGTCAAGTTACAATAGTGTAGGCAATTAATTTAAGCATTTTAGTTCCTTTTCCAAAGATCATATGACGGTTTGTGATTAGTGTTTTGGAGTATATGCCGTAAAATATGTGTGTTAACTAAAGGACAGGAAAAAGAGAGAAATGCTTCCTTGATTTCTGTGACTTAATGATTTGAATTTGTGCTTTTGACAATGAGCAGAGTTTCCAGAGCTGTAGCAAGCTAGAACAATAATTGCTTTAACATCTTTCCAAAAGTCTCATCTTCAACAAGATGAAATCATGCTTGTGTGTAAATGCTAGGAGTTTTGAGTTTGGCTATAAATGAGGCATTAAGGAAGTCAGCATTACTTTTTGAGACCTTTGAGCATTGGTACAAAAAGCAATGTTGTTTCTACCAGCTGGAAATGGAGACATGATGTTTTTTCTAGTGTTGATTTTCCATGATGTTCTGTTACTGCCTTAGCTGAGCTGACAGAACCAGAAGGTTTCAAAGATAGCTCCTCTAGTGCCGACAAACATTAAAGGAGAGAGCCAATGATAGAACTAGCAAATCTGCTGCCCTGGATTTCATTTGCTATTCTTACATGGCATTACCATATAAATTTAAAATTTGAATAGTGGTTTGGAGGAATAATCCTCCAGTCTTGAAGGACGTTTGAAGGACAGCATGTTTTTCTTGCTGTAGGAGGTGGAAATGTGCAAATGTAATTTCAAAGAAAAATAAATTGTATTTCCTGAAATTCTTAGAATGGCCTCTGCTTGCATCCTGCAGAGAACATTTCTTTCCCCTAGCCCTACTGAGGTAGCACTCCATAACTTGGCAGAATAGACAGAGTGCTCGCTGATGGGGTATCCTCTTCTAAAATATTAGCACCAGGAGCTAACTGCTAGGATAAAGATTTGTGCCATCCCTGTGTGTGCTGCTTTTGCACAAGAACAAACCCCGGTAGCCTGTGGGGTGTGTTCACCAAACTTAGATACTTCTCAGAAAACAGCCTGTATTCTTCAGGGGAAAACTGTGACTAGATGGATGACTGCCTGTGAAAAGTATTAAGCATGCATTCTTTGTATCTACTGCTACCACTTGTTTCTGATCAGTGAGGTTTGCGGAGACACTAATTCTATGATGACGTCACTGCCCATCTCCTCTCTGGCACTTACCAAAAGCAGCACTGCTTCCCCAGAACATCTATTTCTAGTCCCATTAATATGCATTCCTAAAGAGCTGTAGGTACACAAAACACAAAACGGGGATTATAAAGGATGGTGCACTAAACTTGTTAATTATGCAATAAACTTGTTAACTATGTTAATTCCGCATAAGGAATCTATCTAATATCAAAACTGTTGGTTTGGGAAAAAACAAGAACATTCTATTCATATCTAAGATTAAGAATTTGTCCTGGATTTGACAGCATATAAGAAAAATCCTTGAAGACTGTGTGTGTGTGGTGGGACAGGGTTAAGCCTTAGAACGGCTTGCTCTTCTTAGGTTTCAAAGTAGAATTAAGTGGTTAGTTTTTCATATCAGCAGTTGGCTAGTTAGCTTTTTATATGAACAAAGAGAAAAATTTACATGTATCCTAAGTGTGGTTAATACTCACAAATTACAGAATTTGTGACTTTTGGAATACACGTATTGATTCAAGTGAGCTTTGATTATAGCACTCTCTCACAGATTTGTTAGAAAATGTCATCATGTACTGCCATTGTTGCAAACAGCATTTAGCAGCTAAGAGTAGATGTATCTTTAGAATGGTATCAAACCTTGAGGAGGGGGCTGGACCTCTATACTTTGCTAACAATGTGATTTACACTTTTCAGGATTACCAAAAAAACTGATTTTTTGATTGCTATGGATGATGGATGAAAATGAGTGAAAAAGGCCTGAGTCCCAGCCATTGATAAAGCGCTGTAATAGTTGCTGGATGGTTATTTTTTAATATTTTCATATGTAAAATAGGAATTTACTATTTCCTTACTGAAACAAAAGTTTCATTAACCCTTCTTTTTACAATAAAAACTTTATTGAGAAAAAAAGATTCCTTTATCTGGTGTGCTGTCTTATTCCTTTGAGTCATGCTCTGAGGCAGTAACTGTCAAAACTGCTCACAGGCTACAGGTGTACACAGACTAATTTTGCAGAACCTCTGTGCTGAATCACATGCTATCCTGTACAGATGTATATCCTAAGGGACAAAACTACAAATAACACTTTATTCTCACATGCAGCTTAGATGAATGTATGACTGTCTCCCAGACCTGTAATAAAAATGTATCCCTGTAAGGAAAGAGTAGGATGGTTTTTTGTTCCAGTTAGTAGGCTCAAGTATTAACAAATGAGTTTGCATATGCTCTCTCAGCAGTCATACATTAAGACTTCTCCAAAGACACATCCAGTGCCTTGAATGTGAACTGTTTGGAGAGTTTTTTTTCCTATTCCAGTCTTCCAGGAGAAGTTACCTGAGAACACAGAAATACTATTTCCTTCACAGCCTTGAAGATTGCAGTAAAAGAGGAGGGAGATCCAGCTGGGGAAACTATACTGTACTAGTCCTCCTGTCAGCCTATGTCTGTTGAACAATCCATAGTGCAGACACTGGACTCAGCTTTGCCTGAATTCCAGCATGGAGTGGTAGCAAAGTTTCTACTGGGTAACCAAACTTCTGTAGTGGAGACAACCAAGCCTACATATGCTGTTGCTGCATCTTAACTGTGTGCCCACTGCTGTTGTGTCGTGGATCTCAGGGATACCTGCTGAGCCATTGTCATCGTTCTGCCTCTGAACCACATTCAGCATTCTCTTTTTAATTTTGTGGCAAGTGTAGTAGTACAAGACTTTGGAGCTTGTAGAGGAACAGCAACCATCATCTTGCTTGTGTGTTCCTTCGTTTTGCTGCTACTTGAGCTAATGTAAAGGCTGGCCTTGTAAGGGAGAAGAGTTAGTAGTCTCCCAGTAGCCTCCGGTGTTCTGTATTGGTTGTTGGCAGTTGAAAAGTAAGCAAATTTCCTAAGATCTAATTGACAGTGTAGAGAAAAGTTTTATCCATTAACATTAGTTTTGTAAGTTTTTATTTTCTGTTTAATCAAACATCATCCTCCTCATTGCAGGCTAGAGGATTAAGATAACTACAGTGCTACTTCTCACTGGCACAGGTTCAAAAATACATTAATCTGAATAGAGCAGAGGGATTTAGGAGTACTGTAAACTTTTTTGCATTAGCTTATCTAGCGCATCTTTCTAACTGGTCCTCAAAGCTTGGAAGCCTTCAGCCTCTAAAACAAATAGTCACTGAAAAATGCAGTATTGGGTATAACAGATAAGGTTTGCATGACAGTGACAATGTTAAGTATTCTGTCAGTTCTGCTTTGGGAGTAACAGTTTGTTTCTTGTAAAAAGCTGTACCTGTTTAGACAATACCCTTCTCTGAAGGAAACCTTTTCCACTAGAACAAGTATCAATCCTCTGAGCTCCTACTGGCAAAAGTTGTAGAGTAGGTACTGAGTTAGATGGGCAGTCAGTGTATTAATGTACAGGGCATGGTTACTGTGCTCTGTAAGAGTCGGCTTGAAGTGTGATGTGCTCAGGCCTGAGCAGCAGGCCTCAGCCAGAGCTGACTTACAAGATGAATCCTGGGCATTATGTGACTAACACCATCAGTATTGTTTAGCTAGAAGTAGATGACCAAGATCCTTATGCTAGCTGTTTATCACTCAACTGGCTGCTTTAGAAACTTTCACATAACGTTGTGCAATTATCTGCAAGAAACGTATCTTTTTAAGAAACTTTCCCAATGGGCATTAATGGAGGCTTGTTTGTAGGGTTTTTTAGGGAAAACTCTCCCAGCCAAGGCTTGGACTCTGGCCAAGCCCTGGCCTCAGCTGGGAGAGAAGTATGCCATCTGACCAAGGTGCTTCTGTGCTAAAAATATAATCAACTCACTTTGACTTGCTGATTTGGGCCTATAAAAGCTGGACCCTCTTTCAGGGTGAGTTTGGAGACCTCATCTATGGGTGGACACACCGCGTAGGATTTTCCCAGTTGCCTGGAAGGGTTCTCCAGGTCCTCACTGTGAAGTGGGACTCCCCAGCAATTTCAGACTCTGGATGATGGAAAACTATTTAGGCAATGGATGATACATCTTTCTAAAGCACTATCCTTTCTCTTATGTAGTAATGATTAAGTGCATTACCTTGCTTATTTTTGCGTGTTGCTAAAGCTGAGCGCGTACTAAGCTTATTGTTTTATTGAATGTATCATTTTACTTCTGTGTTGCCTTAATATTCATAGTAAAATAAGACCATTCTTTCCATTGGTGTCTGTGTCCTTCAATTGGCAAAACAAAGTGAGAGGATATTTTGTGACCAAGACTGTTGTCTTGTATGTGTGTATGCCATAGCAGATGCTCAAAAAGCGCAATTTTTAATATAATACAAGTTCAGGAGCTGTTTCCTTCCAGCTCCCACACAGCAGTTTGGCGTACTGCGCTCTGTATGTACAGCTGGGGCCTGTTCTATACCATGAGTGTGTGCAGTAAGTCTTGTTTTCAGTTGAGTTCAGCTGAATTGTTTCAATTGAGTGGAGCTGACTGAAGCTGCCTGTGTCAAGGACTAAAATTGCCTTGCTCTTAGTGATGGTGTGCACAGATAAAATGTATGTGCGTCACAGAGTAAGATAAGATTAGAGAAAGGATCAGCACAATATTTTTCTTAATGTCAGGCTTTTGGATGGTTTGGTTTAACTTTTGTGATTTAGGTCAGAACTCTGGAAGAAATATTTGGGACTTGTGGTGAATATAATATGCAGTCATGCAATTAGTCATCTAAGTACTGCTTAATTTGTGACTTGGTTAGTTTGTAAGCTTTATATCATGTTAATCATGCTTCAGCATTGACAATCTGTCTCTAATCACACCAATTTACTGAATATGCAGGTGCTGCAATCTATTTGGCTTCTGTTCAGAACCACAACAATCAAGCATGGTTTGTCTGGAACATGCAATGTGCGTGCTTGTGCAAAACTCTCAGTTACACACCTGAGCAAACAGGAACATAATGTAAATGCCTTTTCTCTTGGGTTGAGACATTTATTCTGCCTTTACGGTCTTTTAATCACGAGTTACTGCTGTTTTTTCCTGAAAGGTTAATACTCCTCTTTGCAAACGTGATGGCTTTTACCTCGAAACTTGATGGGAGTTTGAGTGACTTCTATGCATTGTACTGGTATTGTTTATATAATTGAACTAGAACATTGTTTTCTTCTTCTACTTTGCTGCCACAATAAATGTAGCAAAACTCATTGTATGAGCACACCATACAGAAAGGTGCTCTCTGTTTTAAACAAGACTGATTTTCTTTTCTTGTAGATGCCAGGATTACTTGTGGTGGCATGGAGAACAAGGACTGCTAACTATCACATCCTCCTCTGTCTCCCTGGTTCTTGATTAATGCCAGTGCTGTGTGATCCTAGCAGCCTTTTTGTTTTGACAAAGAAGGTTCAGAGCCGAGTTGTAATATAGAGTTGTTTTGCGTTTTTGGTATTTTTCTATACATAGTGTGGCCTTGATGCGCTCCAGGCAGCACTGCCAATTCTTTCTTTTTACCGGTCATCCTTGGCTTTTGTTACTGTTCTTATTCTCTTGAATGCATGTGCGCTGCTCACTTAGCCATTTCTTGTGGTGCACAAATGTTTATGCTCCATGTGCTCCAGTGTAATGATTCTTCTACAGAGCAGGTTTCACCTGTGACCTTTTAATACTCCAAGAGAAGGAAGGGGCTATCATCGGGTCTGTTTTTCTTTTAATCCTTCTCCTCCCCGTTGCATTTTATACTCAGATATGTCAGCTTTGTCTCTGAGCTGTTCTCTCCACAAGCCTGTAATAAAATTACAGGATAAACCAGGGATATGCCTGCATATGGTTTATCAGGTTGAGATAGAAAAACTCAGAGAACTGAACAGAGTGTTTTGAACACTTTTGGCAGGCTCTGTTTTGACATACACCTTGCTGATATCCAGTAGTGCAATTGGCTGTGGAAAAGACCTGCACAGCTGCAGCCTCTTTTGGCTCCAAAACACAGCACTGCCTGGGAAAACTTTGTGTTGATCCTAATCTTCCAGAAGACCTTCTGGAAATTAGACTGATTCCTCCTGTAGCCCACCACTACCAGGAAGATTCCTGAAGCAGCTCTGGTCTTGCTAGTGAGAGAACTCTATTTGGCCAAACTTTTTTCATCACATAATGCCAATTTCTCATTTTCAGGTTTTCCTAAGTAGAGCTTTGATGCTATTGAACTAGACTCATATCATCTCTGTGTTCCATTTTAGTGTTTCCAATCTTTTTTTCTTCTTTGTTGGCAACTTATTCAGAAAATTTCTATTTATTTCTTTTTAGAAACTCCTTTCAAATAAAAGGACAGGGTGCAGGGGAGGGTTCTGTCTCTTCCTTCCAAAGAATCAAATCCACAAGCTGGCAGGGCCTGCACAAGGATTTTTTGAGGGGTTTGCCATGTGGACAGCACAGGGGCCATTAGCATTGTAACCATTTCTTGTGCTGCCGGCTCAAATTGTGCCGCGAAAGTTTCATAGTAACAGTATGCATTACTGTGATATAAGCAGAATGATCTGCAGAGATGGAAGAAGGAGATGAGGCACTTTACTCTAAATTAGAATTATTAGTGTTGTGTGCTTTATCGCCTACCACAGGAGATTTATTCCTTTGGCACTGACAGTTACCCTAAGCTCACTTACACAACAGGTCTGTATCAGAGCTGTGTGCTTTGATTTGGGGAAATCTCTGCTTTGGGCCAGGCTGGTAGGCAGGTACCCTCAAAGAATACTTATGCTGTCCTGCATGGACCTGTCATCTGTGAATTAATTATTTTTTTTAAAGAAAAAGTTCACTGTCAAACAAAATTAACAGATAATTAACAGTTACTGCAATCTGGCAGCCCTGAAGAAGTCTGCTACTGAGTTGACAAATGTAAAATGGTCATTTTCTTGTTTCTCTGAATCTACCTGTAGGTTCAGGAGCGTCCTCTAGTGTTTTCACATCAGCATCCCAAGGAAGTCAACAGTGCAGAAAGACAGTGCTACCTTGGTTTTCATCTTTATATATGATGGTAGAAACTGATTTTAATCTATCAGACTTAACTGCAGAAGTTGAAATACTGATCTACAACTGGCTCAGTTTTTCCTGCTGCTAGAGGCTGTGTGTGACAGAGAAATAAGGCAGATGGTCAGATATGGTAACAACTGACTGATCTTAACCTAGTGCTTGCTTGTCTCTCTGAGAGTCATCACTCTGGAAGGTTCAAGTTCCTTGCAAGGATGGAGAACCAGGTTGTCTATCAGCTTGAGCCTGTTTAACCATATTCTTGTAGAGCTGCTTTAGTAAGACCCTTTATATTGACCTTATCTGGTAATTTGGGGATAGGCAGGCTTCCCTTCTTCCATCTGTCACTCATTAACTCCAGTAAGACTCAGTGCCTCCCAGCCAGCACCAGACTCCCTGCTGCTGGCTGGTTACCTGAGTGTCTGAAATGTGTAAACATGCTGGGATACACTGCTGTCTGCTTTTTACCCAGCACACTGTTTCCTCAGCATCGCCCAAGTTAAATATCCATGTCATTTGTTTCTAAGGTAAAGGTATTAGCTGTGATTGAAAATCTGAGACATCATGCAATGAAATTCTGAGTAGGAAGGAAATGCTGTACTGCATCCAGTGGCAGGGGGCTTAGAAAGAATAACATTTCTTAAGTAGCCTTTCATGTCATTGTGCTAAATAGGGGCAATGAAGAGCATGCAAATGCAGCACTGGGGAGTTCAGTACAAAGCTGTGTAATGCCACACTTCTGTGCTTCACTTCCAAAAATTAACCTGCTCAGAAAGGTGTAATTGATGCATTTCCTTAATAGACAATGCACATCTTAATCCACTCTAACACTGGATTGGAAAAACAACTAAGCAACCAGTTTATTAAACTATCATTCTCAAAAAAAATAGATTCTTTAAGGAAATTTGCCTGGAAATACCAGCCTTGTGAGTTTTTTAATACTAAACTTGTCAAAGGCTATGCAATGCTTTCTTTCAAGTCCAGCAAGTTCCATTTGACCAGAATCTAACCAAATTTGATTACTTAAATGCATGGATAATTTTTTAGAAATCAATGACTGCTACCAGTCAGAAAACATTTGTGTGAAATACAAAACACTAATAAAGATATAGAGGAAGATACCACAATTTAGTGTTACGACCAACCCATTGTTCTGGAAGGGGCAGTTACATGTGTGTGTCAGGCCCCACATGAACAGATAGTCTCTGTGATCACCCCACCTCAGGGATTTATAGTTGCAGGCTGCTCTTGCCTTGCCTTGGCAGATCCTTGGGTGCTCATGTTGCTATTGCGGTTGCTCACTGTGCGTCCCCAACCTCCATGCACAGTCATATGGGTGATTATCCAGTCATAGCAGTAAAAAGTATTGGGATATTCCAACTTTCTTTTTGTCAGGCCCACAGCTCAGACATACTGTGCTGTTCCAGTTGCTTCTGGCATGATTCCTAGGGTACCCTGCTTTTGGGAGATGTCCAAAGGCCAAGGCTTCTGGAAACCCTTGACTACCTACAAGAATGTGGGGAGAAGTGGTCCATAATCTAGGTGCTGATGCACATTTAGGAAAAAATGGAGAAAGTCAGGACTTTATTATGGTCTTTAGCCACGAAGACTGCATGACATAGATGGTCTTGCAGTGACACACAAGTAAAACTGCAGGTGATGAGTAAGTTACTTCTGCTGTCTGCTCACACCTTTGCACAGTGCTTTCCTATACTGGAATACCTTTTCCACAGGAAACAACTGTAGCAAACAGTAAGGTCGTTGGCTGTGTCAGAACTCCAATTGGGAATCTGAGTTGTGGTTTCCAGAACAGATATGTGCACATGCATAGGCATTACTCCTCCTTCCCATAATCTTGTTTTTGCCTGTTGTCTTAACTACTAGGCTCAAGCAAAATACACATTTTCTTAAAAAGCAGTTTCAAGCTTTTTTTGTTTTAACAGGCATACAGATTCTAAATTTACAGAAGTGACCACCACAAATTGTAACAACCTGATTTGTTTTCTTTCTGCTTGCATTTACATTTGGAAAAAAATTGCCATATTTCATTTAACCTGAAAAACAGCCAAGTGGTGTATTTCTCCTTCTCAGTGGATGCAGACTTTTTGTGCTCTTCATTTTGCCAATTAACACAAACCAAAACTGTTTAATTACTGAAAAAACTTGAAATTACACAACATTGAAAGCATCGTTCTGAGTTGTAGCTTTATTTCAGAAGATGTGAACAAAACGATGCAATTCCTAATATTCTTATCCTAAAATACACTGGGCTGGTTCATACTGAGGAAGCAGAGTCTTTGAACATTCCTGGTAAGTTATGCTTTCCCTGTGCTATGCCAAAAAGCTTTCTGCTTCACCACAAACATCTTTTGAGTTCTCTGTAGAGATAGTAAGACTGCATTCTTCTCACAGTAAAGGAGGATGGTGAGAACTTCTGCTTCTCTAACAATAATTCATGTAGGAATGAGTGGGTGAAGAGTAAATGTCTTGGTTTGAAAGACA